>OX155960.1:29313972-29598972 GCA_944548615.1 Micropterix aruncella | reverse complement strand
ATTGCTGGCTTTTTTCTGTTCTCCTAACTCTCTCTGAAATTTAGTGAGAGTTTCCAGCACAAATATTTTTTCTCACACTCACACAATAGGCCCGTTTCTTTGTGAACTAAAACTAAAATTAGTCCAAGCGAACGAGACAGAGCTATACGTTAGAGCGGAATATGAAACGAACGATCGTCGATAAATACTACCTGCCGAACTTATACTCGTCCGAATAAATTCGAGCATATTATATTTCGTGCGGTGTAACATTTGACCTTGGCGCGCAGTTTTCCGGTCATCTCACAATCCGCTCTAGCGTATTGCCCCGTCTCGTTCACACGGACTAATTTCCGATTTTAGTTCAAGAAGACACGCAATCGAGCCCAGTATGGCATTTCTCACAGTACCTACTTATGGCAGCTTACTGTAGATGACGCCCTTAACACGCCTATAGCTACGGTATAAAATAATAATACAATAACTCTTATATTATTATTTTAATATTATTTACATAAAGATGTCATTTTTTTAATTAGTATGCAGGTTTCGATACGTAAGTTCAGATAAACTAATAGATAGCACGCACTTATAGTTCAGATAAACTAATAGATGGCATTCCATATCTCCTTATTATTTCTGTGTTGTAATCAGCCGATATAACTAGTAAATATATAAAACAGAATAAAAAACACTACTGCCGCTACAAAAAGTGAACTACAGTATATATAATTATTTTTATTACGGTTTTGTTACGAAATATCTGTGGTTTTTGTATTTATCCATATAAATACATACATACATATTTTCGGAATGTATTTAATCAGACCTTTCATTTGACACCAACCACGATATGTTTATTTTAATTTATTGATGTTTGTAGATTTGGACATTTAGGCAAATATTTACTTGATATTCGGACAGTTAAGGTAGTCTATGACACTCGGGACGACATAACGTTCTAACAATACCATATACATTTAAATCGGTGTAAGCGTTTAGAAGTTATGGTGGAATAAAGAAACGGAAAACATACATTGATGAACGCTGGACACATTACAC
Source organism: Micropterix aruncella (assembly GCA_944548615.1). Classification (NCBI taxonomy): domain Eukaryota; kingdom Metazoa; phylum Arthropoda; class Insecta; order Lepidoptera; family Micropterigidae; genus Micropterix; species Micropterix aruncella. The sequence continues at coordinate 29,597,931 of OX155960.1, read as the reverse complement.
TCCTTTTTTGTTGGGAAATCGTGTAAAAAGTGCGATAGATTGCACTAATAGTTGAATGTTATTATTGTTATCATCAATTAAATTATTGGGTTTTTATAACCAATCAGTCCTTTCCAATAAACCATTCAGTATCAATGTTACTATAGATGGCCAAATAATTTGCTATTATTTTGGCTGTCAATGCTCGATCAGCGCCACCTGCATTTCACCGAATCAGAAGGATTGCCAAATCGTGCTATGGAGTTGAGCAATCTAATGTTATATATAATCAATGATTACAATTATATAGATTTTGTTTTTTTTTTAAGATTACTTTTTCGTTAAACTTCCCATACCCTGTAAATTTGGATAGTTCTTGATATGCCTTGTGGGTAAAAATAATAATAATAATATATTAAATTAAATTTTTAGGTGTAAGTTGATGTTTTTTCGCAAAATACCATATTAATATTGAAGAATACCCATTGGAGTATTAAATGGAGATTTTGTCTCCTCGCTGAAAAAATGGTTTTATCAGTTTTTTTTTTAGTTTATTTCCGTAAGCTGTAACTAACTTCAAATTGGAACTGTAACAGGCCGAATTGCTGAATGCCAAAAATGTAATTTCAAAAATTACTTTATTTTCTATCTGATACTGACTTACATTCCAGACTCATGTATAAATACAAACAAAAATAACGATAGATCTTACTTTCATATTTTTTAGCATAATTTATTTATTCATGCAAATACCTGCACAGGTCATTATATATGTACTTCTACTTTCGCATAAACGGTGATCCAGTAGTGAAGTCAGCTGATCCAATTTACTTTATCGACTTAATGTTAAAGCGCGCAGATCAAAGCATTGCGGGGTGCCTATTTGCCTGATGCCAGTAGGTATGCATGTCAACGGAAAACTTAATAAAGTGGAATTAAATATGATAGCTAAATAATTAATACGCATAGTGACACGAATGTATGTCGAGGCTATGGCGGCTAAATTTAGTTAATGAGATCTAGATATTTTAGACAAAATATACAATTTGTTCCAAAAAATATTGTCAAGCCTAAGCAGGGGTGTAACACACTTCAAGTTCTATTTCAAACACCCCATGTATTTGTAGGTTAGGTGATTTTTGGCAGTTTCAGAAAGTAGGTATCCAAAAGCGTTAGCAATTGGCCTTGATATCCTATCCTCTACCTGGTGCTTCGGCTTGATCCTACTTTGAGACATTCTGTATACGTATAGCACTTTTTGTAGCTTGCAAATATATGGGTCTGAAGATTAATAAGAAGAAATACGAATAGATGGCCGACCAATTGAAAGAATGTACCCAGCTCCACCTTTTGTTGTTGGTCCCCATATATACCATTGCATCTATTATGAAGTTCACATACCTCAGATCATTAACTGACAGCAATAACAACACCAGCGAAGACGTTAAACTACCTATATATAATGGCTGTAAGTAGCTGTTACTGCCGACTCCAGTCTCAAACAAAATCCCATCTGGGAGGATATGGCCTCTTGTCCACGTCACGTTTTCTTCACCGTACGGCGCGTAGCCGCGCCGTAGAAATAACACGTGAGCTCTTGTCCACTGCACAATTTTTTTCACCCTACGACGCCCTAGGTACATTGATTTTGTAAACAACTTCAAGGTGACGCAATAATTGTCCTTCGTGAAAATTCCCGGCGCCGTGACAAACTGTCATACTCCGATACAATATTGATACAAATTTCGCCGTAAATAAAGACGGCTCGCCGAGAGCGAAACACGGTGCATACGGCGGCGAAGCCGTGCCCTTTGTGCGCAGTGTCCGTGGACAAGCTTCTATAGTGATTTATACCCCACTGCGATTCATACCTTTCGCGCCTAGACACTGCGAATTAACCGTGGTTTTTATAGCGAAAAAAAAGGTCTTCGGACAAGAGCGCTAAGGGAATTTTCTACAAGACCCTCATCATAACATAGAGGGTTGGTGATTACAACAGGCGAACCCGTCACCCAGGAAGTTACAATGATATCGTGTCGTTCTGTCTCCATTGCATGGAATGAAGGTAAATACTTCGTAGATTGCACTTACCACAGTCAAACTACGTTAACAGTCTGTAAGAGTTCTACGCCCTACCGCAAGAGACACGGAGAAGTGCAAGTCCCCCCTTTATTGGATTAAATGCATCTACAAAAACCCATGCTGGGTTCTCGATCGCGGCTAGCTAAAGAGCAAAACCCTTGGTTTGAAACTGAACGTAGGACGGCGCAGTTGCATACCCACATAAAACCACCACTTTTTTTCTAATCACCCATGGCTACGAATTTCAACAGGCCAAGGATATGAGAATCGCAGTCATAGTCGCCCGTTCCCGCTACCGGAAAAAGCACCTAATACAGAAGGAGGTTCAAAACATCCCAAATATCGGTGACATTATTCATTGTCAAATTTAAATTGAAGTGCATTTCGTGCACTACGTACTCCGTAGCAATATTCATAAGCGTAGACATTAATCGTAGACACTTAGAGTCGTAGCATGCGTATGTATCATGGAAGCGTGACGCAATCGAATTCAAAAAACCTATATTAGGCAGCTCAGTGGATATAGAATAGGACTGTCATGTCCATAGTTCTGGATTCGAATGCAGTCACTGGGGTGATTAGCAAATCCAATAAGGGAATAAATAGCGAGTAAAAACACTCCCCCTATCGTGGTGTATGAACAGGCTAAGTTTTCCAGACGAAAAGTTTGAGTCTTAATGTGTTGAATTTTCTAATATAATTGAAAAAAAATGTAAGTTTAATTTGCAGTAAAACTAAAAATACAAAAAAAAATGTGAAGAAAAATCTAACAATCGTCAAGATTATGAGCCCGGATTATTTGTACAAAAAACTAAATATGTAAAATTTACACTCTCAAATTCTAATGTTTAACAGGTCGGTACAAATTTGATACTAGTTTGTATGAAATCAAACACTACATATACTACCAGCACTACAAACAAATAAGGTTTCTCGTCACCTGACTTCATCTTTAAAAAAAACTAAAGGGACTCCAAAGGGCATATTAAATCCCTCATCCATGCACCACCTGTGGCCAACATGATTAGGGACGACTGGATTTGGTTCATCACCTTTTGACCACCTAAAAGTTAGCTCTCTTAAGTGCAGGTTTAAGCGATCTTCTAGTGGTAGACCTATATTTAAAATCGGTTAGGTAACCACCAAGATAAAGTATTTTTTGTATGGTAATGGCGGTAATTTTGGATGACGTCACCACACCATATGCCACACCTGTGAGGGTGTCACCATGGACAATATCAAACTATATAATATTTTTACCGATTTAATGACATCACTTCTACTTTTCCTTCAATAAGTTTGCCACGTGGAGCCGTATTTTACATTATCTTCTCTATTTCTAAAAAGAAAAACAAATTTACACTCCCAATTTTTTATGCTCAACAGGTTAGTACAAATTTGTTATCAGGAAAAGATAGACTGGAGCATATGCATGAAACTATTTTTTAGGGATAACCCTAAACTATAAACAGATAAAGGGTCCGTCTATATTAAAGTTAGCTGGTATAATTTAATCTGCAGCTTTTGCTTTTAGGAAAATCAGGCAGCTGACTGACGTGGAAACAGCGCGTTTGGTCTAATTTGGCCATTCCATAGCGTTATGTGTTATGGTATAAAGCTGGGGGAATCGCTACTGAATTGATTCCATCCTTCTTCTGTAAATGGTGGCTATAAGATCCAATATATGAACTTGCTCTAGGGACACACTGCGTTTTTTTAAAAATATAATTAATAACGCCTTCGTTGCTTTTTAATTTATTTTTGCAAATTAAATGTATGTTTGCAAAAACCTACAACAGGTTAGTTTATGAGTTATATAAATAAGCTGTCATTTCACAAGTTCCCAATTTAAAAAAGATCCTGTTTTCAACGCTCAAAAGCATAAAAGCATGCAAGTACAGGCGTGACAGTTTCCAGTATAATGTTTTTCTCCTTCTGACCGATGATCAATTTGCTAAATGTAAACTTTCGATGTAGGTACTTACGCTTCTCTAAAATCGACTAAAAAACAATTTTCATAACTATTCCCAGATCGAAAAATCACATTTTTGTCGTTATTCACGCAATCAATCAAGTGATATTGCTTTGTTTCTTAGGAGTGTAGTTTATGAGGCAGTGTATAGACATTTATCAGTTTTATAATAAAACTCCAGGAAGAAAAAAACTCGTAATATAAACACACATGTCATTAAATAGACAATTGCTCCACTGATAAATATGGTGTTGATAAATCTACATATTTTGGTCATCGTGTTTCTTCGTTACTATAAGCACAATATTTTCTCTTTTCTTAATGTTACATGTATTCAATTTATGGGACCGTCATCGATATGGATTCTCAAGAGCCACCGAGCCACGAAGCCCGAAGTACCAGACTACGTGAAGATATATTATAACGGAAATAATTTTAATACATAACATTTTATTAACTCAAATATCTTATCTTGACAATAATAGTACCATCTACTAAGGTGCTTTAATATATAGTATATTTCTTGGATTGAATAGATTAATTCATGCAGCTTAAACCTTTTTCATTATCGATTATTGTCTCTGGTAGACGAGACAGAGATATCCAAAGTTTTCGATTAATAAATGAAATATATGTAAACTGAAATAGAAGACTATCGCGGTTGTTTGGCATTATGAACAGGATAAAAACGAGTTTACCGCGTGAAATTTGTAAAACCCGATGTTTCGGCGATGTTGCAAACCGCCGTTGTCCAGGTTAGACTGGACAACGGCCGTTGTTTAGTCTTCCCTGACGAGTCTAGACAGTTTAACCTGGGCAACGGCGGTTGCAACATCGCCGAAACGTGGGGTGTTACAAAATTTACGCGGTAAATTCGTTTTTTTTCTAATTTATAATAGGTAACATTATTCTATCCGAAGTATGTGAATATGTACATTTGTACGTTTACAATATTTATGTTAGTTGTCGTAATAAAGTTTAAATTATGTCTCAATAGCTAATTCCTAAATATTTACAAAAAAAATATTTTTATATATAATATTATGATATGTAATGTATGTAATATTATGTGTTGTAATATTATGAGTTTAAATATAATATTATGTAGGTATATGTGGTATATACTATTTAGGTATGTATAATATACATAAGTGTAAAGTGAGATGATATACCTACTCGTAATATCTAATATGTATAAACTTCTTATTTTTATTCATATACATAGATCTACAGGGTGAGTTTTAGACTACCGGCATCTTTGAAGTTGGGAGGAGGGGGGGGGGGGGGGTTAGTACAGGCATATATACATATTAAAAAAACTCTATTTAAAAGAAAACAAAAACGAATTTTTAAATAGTATGTATTGAAAAAGAGTTTTACTACCGCTTAATAGCAAATCGTGCTCAACGCTACTAAAAAAAACATTTCTTTTTTTATATATTTGTTTTCTACAATTTTACGGTTTCTACGGTTTTCCTACAATTTTATATCAAAAGTTGCTTATTTGCACATACTGATTTAAAGATGCCGGTAACTAAAATCTCAGGGTATACATCTTACATAAAAAGGTTATAAAATATCTTTATAATTATAATATTATTATGTTGAAAAATAGTTAGTGAAATCAGTGACAGCGTAAACTTACAAACTAAGTATGAATAATGAAATTCCAGTGATTAACTGATTGATTTTCTGTTAGATTTTATTTTTGCAATAAAAAAGATTTCTTTAGATGAAAAAAAAATATAAACTTTTCATGAAATATCTTTCCACATTTAACATTTACTATTCGAGCCACCTGCTTACTCGTAAAACTAAATGTCAATCACACAGATATAGATCGAAAGATTCAGTTAGGCGAGCGATGCGCAAATGGCTACATACTTTGTCGTCGACGTTTCTATGACTTAATCATGATACGACATTGAGATGTACTGTAAATTGGTGTTATTGAATTAATAGGCCCTGTTGAGCGTTCAGGATCGGTCATAATCACGGGTCAACACCCATCCGGCGGCCTCCGTGCAGAAGGGAGAGCCAGGGTAGGACGCTGGCCTGCGGGCCAGTCTCACCTAGGAGTCAACCTTCAGGCGCTCCTGGACGGTTTGCTCATTGTGCGGCGTCAGCCAATCGATTGCGCACTTCGACTAACAGTCGGGGGAGCTGGGAACAGTAATGTTTTCTATAGAGCGGGGGTGGTTGTTAACCTTATGGCAACTGCTCTTGAAACGACCATTCGGCTACCCGATCCCGGGTGAATAAGCCGGGCAAAGGATGCCGTGATCCGCGATAGATTCGGTAGAAACCGTGTGACCTCGATCATGTATCTAATCAGGAGATAGGAGGTATCCTAAAGGTTAATTCCAGACAGAGATATCCTTCCGAACTGGTAGTCAGGGGGCGAGACTGCCCGCTGGGTACCCTTCCCGGTGCCTCGTCGTAAGGCGTTGCCCTCTGACGGGCAGGTGGCGTAACTAGACTGTGGATTGATTTTCGTCACAAGTCTTCTGCGCTCACCTCACGGGAGACAAAACGATCAATATCGTTAAAACTTCCTGCGGTGACAGGTTCGCCCGTCGTAGTTAACAGCTCTAGTGTTTATTGAATTAATGTAAATAAAAACATAGTCCGCAAATTTACATAAATGTTCACGATTTAAGAAATATGTTTTATATTACGGAATACCTTCATTTTCATCCCCGACGTAGTCACGTGTCTCCAATCATGTAGTAATATTTGTACAAACGTCCGCAATGATGCGATGCAGTTTGTTTTTCTCATATTTTTCTTATCAAAGGAAGGAGGACCGCTGGCGCGAGGGCGCTCATTTTGGGGGGAGACGAGTGTGGGACGTAGCGTTTTTTATCCCCCTCTTTTTGGGAAACGAGACGAGAAGAGACAAAAGGAAGCGGAAGCGCGCAAAATGGCCGGGCGAAAATGAATTTCACGCGCCGAGTGTTTTCCTCGCTTCACTTCCGAGATGATTAATAATGGCATATCGTTAATCAAACGGACGTCCGGCCGAGAAACAATTTATGCCTTCGGAGGGAGACCGTTGCTTGCTATTTATCGAGTTGAGTGCCAGACCATGCTAGGTCCAAACGAGACGCAATCGGATATGGTCAATATCGTTTCGCTTCATGAGTCCAGTGTTTAGAGAGATGTGCGTATCTTACATCACATCCCTACAACACCTTATTTCAAAAATTATAGTTCCAAATAATAACCGTCACCACCGTCACCAAGCTGTAGTTGTCGGAGGATTTAGGTCGAACTTTGCATCACGTCCGTCCGGGGTACCGCAGAGTTCACAACTGGGTCCTCTGCTCTTCAACGCCTATATTTATCATATTAATTCTTGTTACATAGCTGGTCGACACATTTTATACGCGAATGACCTGAAAATCTTTGCTGAGGTGTCAGACGTGGCAGATTGCCTCCGGTTATAGGAGGATATCAACCGCCTATCACACTACTGTGTACAATAAACTCGCTCTAAATGCTACTAAATGTAACAGTATAAGCTTCAGAAGAAAGAGAGACTTGATGAAGTTTAGTTATAACATTAATGGTGACGTGATCCCTAGAACGGTCAGCGCCCGATTTATAGTTGATAAGGCCCTAAGCTCTTTCAGTTATTGCTGCAGTATATTTAAGTATATATGGAAATTGCTCACTTAGACATTTATTTTGGGGGCCCCCTAGAAAGTGGAGCTTTAAGCTATAGCTTGTGTAGTTTATACGTAAATCCTGCACTGCAAACGGTATATCTTACATTAAGTATATAGCAATTACTCACTCAGACAATTTTTTGGGGGCTCCTACGAAAATTGGGGCTCCCAAAAAAATTCGTGAACAAGTATGGTTGCATTACCTTTCAGCCTACCCTCGTATTAAATTTTGACGTGTAGTGAAAGAAAAAGTATATGATAAAGGGCTCATAAACGAACGGTCAGCGCCGGATTTAGACTTGATAAGACCATTTGAGCTATTGCTGCAGTATATATAAGTAGGTATATATGTCAATTTATCACTCGGACAATTTTTTTGAAGTCCTAAGAAAGTGGGGGTCTTAAGCTATAGCTTGTGTAGCTTATACGTAAATCCTGCACTGCAAACGCTATATCTTACATTATCTGTATATCTATTGTGACGTTTAAGAATCTAGTTTTAGTTATTTATTGTTTTGGATTTTATCGAAGATTATTTTAGGTATGAAAACGTCAATTACTATATTTTCGTATAACGGCCGCGGCAATATATTCACCGCGCCGAGTAACTATCGTATGTTCATGAAACACAATTTAACGTTATTATAATCGAAGATTGAATAAAGTAAACTATGACCGGTAACTCTAAATTAGAGAAGAGCAGAGACCTGATCTCGAGGGTCGGCTCCGTAATGAGAAATCGGAAACAATCAGTTCAGTATTAGTTTGTGTTTATTGAGGAGGTTTCACAAGTTAAATTAAGAAAGATTTATAAAAAAGTATAAAAGATAAAACAACAAAACGTCTAGATAAAATTATAAAAGTTAAAATAAAAAGACGTTGGACAGATAAAAATATAAAAGTCGAATTAGAGAAACGTTGACGAGATAAAAGTATGAAAGTTAGATGAAATAACGTTGACGTTGACGATCCAGGGGGAAAACGTAGGAACGAGGGGATAGCCCCGCGAGTACTCCTAGTCCGGGCACCGCGCCTGCGAGGCCTCTCGTCGGCTTTAACTCCTCGGACGTCCGTAAAGGTGGCTTCACTGGTCTTCAGCCGCACCGCTTGAGCCCGGAAGACTTCTCGCCGGGGATCTGCAGAGGTTCCCGGAACCTGGGGGTAGCTGAGGTTGACGCCCGCCAAATTTCGCCACAGTGCTCGCCCTATACCGCCTCCCCTGAGGTCGCCTTCAGAGATGCAGACGCCGGAGGTGGGTCGTCTTCCAAGGATCTAGACGCCGGAGATTGGTCGCCTTTGAAATCCAGACGCCGGAGGTGGTCGCCTTCAAGAGATCCCTGCACAGATCACAATATTCGGGTTAGGAAACACTCATCGCGGCCAGGGGATAGGACAGATTGGACCAAGGAGGACTGAGGGCAGCGGCGCCCCCCGTCAGTGGTCCGATCTTCCCGGCTGGCACTCTCCCTATCGCTACACGGAAACCCATAGCGGGTTTCCTCTAACCCTCAAGCATTAAACAGGACTCACCGAGTTATCCGTAACACTAATATTCCCTCGGGATCTCTTGATTATTCGAAGTGGTTTGCCTGAAGGCCGGAAAACGAATGACCCTTTTACAATCTGCGAGGTAATCCGCGGGTCAACGAATTCGTTTTCCCGCCCAAAAACGAGATGAAATTCTATTGCGAACTAATAATTTCGTAATTATTCTCATTAAATTTCCTGATTTATTCTTGTATTATATTCTATATTTCAATTATTTTTAAGAACCAAATATTTTACAGTCTAAATAATAAATTTTAAAACAACCGAATATTACTTTTATGTATCATTATTATATTCTGACATAATTCCGAATTTATTCGAAATTATTTTATTTATGTGATATTCGTACCCAATCGGATCGCTAAATGATCGCACGATCGGTAACGGGTCGATACGTCGCTCAATCGATGTCCAACACAACGCCGCTCGCGCTGACTGAACTGTCAAACAGATCGCGGATCAAAGGGCGTGTTTGTATTTTCGTTTCCAATGTCGCGAGCGGGATTGGGTTTTCCGACTGTTTTCCTCGCTGGAAAAGCCAATACCGCTACACTATACATCGGTATATCATACATTGTCTGTATATCTATATTTTTTTATTTTTTATTTTTATTTTTTATTTATTTATTTCCCAAAACATAATTAACCTTACAGATGATTCGAAATCGTTAATTATTTTTCTAGGCTATTATTCTAGATTATAACTATTATTCTACTATAGACTATTATTATAACTCTACTGTTAATAATATTATTATTACTCTACTCCATTACTATTACTATCATTATTATTCTAATATATAAATCATTATTCTAGACTATAGCAAACGAGACGGAGACATCCGTTAGAGCGTAATATTAAACGATTATATTTACATATGTATATCTAATGTTTATCTAACCTTTTTTATTATACTAGTTACTCCTTTTTAACAATTTTAATACTACATATTTATCTAATTATTTGATTGCTAAGAAATGCCATTACCATACTTTTCAGTTGTGCTAAGTTCACCGTCCAAATATCCAATTCTGGCTCAGTCGAACATAGTGCATTTAGGGTACGAAGCGTCCGCACTGTGAAGCAGTGTTGAACGATGTTAGTTCTAGCTCGCGGTAACGCGAACAATACATGAGTCCTAGCACGGTAGTAATTGGTGGGTACGAATAGACCGATTCTTCTAAGGATGGTCGGATTATCAACGAACCCCCTAAGCAGTTTATATATGTGGCAGATTGACAGCCAATCTCTTCTTACACTTAGTGAGTTGTACCCAACCATCCCCAGAATAAATGCCGTAGGATATAGAAAGGGATAATATCCATGCTGTTTAAAGTATAGGAACCTCAGAAAGCGTTTCTGTATACTCTCTAGCCTGGATATGTAGCTATTTTCGTAAGGACTCCATATTGCCGCGTTGACTTCTAATCTGCTCCGAATAAGGGAATTGAATAGGAGGCGCATGACAAATGTGTTGTTGAACTGCCTCATGCTCCTCATTTCAAAACCTAGCAATTTGTAAGAATTATCAACTAGGGTGTAGATGCGTCTGTATGTCAACCGTGAGTCAAAGGTCACTCCAAGGTCCCTTGTGTGATTTGTTCGTGATAGTGCCTTGCCATCAATGTCATAACTATGTACAAGCGGGGCGTCACCTCGCGAGTACGTCATGATAGAACATTTGCCGGTATTGAATTATCAAACATATATCGGTATATCATACATTATCTGTGCCGATTTAATAATATCTACTGAATCCCATAGTATATTGATACGAATTAGATAGGCAGTTCACTTTCCAATAAATTGGGACCACCGCTAAGAGGGTTATATTTGTAAGGGCGGTTCCGCGCGGAGCGGCGGCAGTCGGGCAATGGCGGCTAAATTGCATCCGCCGTTAAGCCTTCACGGTCGTTCGGTAGCTCGATCACAGGAGAACTATTTCACTAGATCAGTCGTGATCGTTAGCCAATGAATTTAGATTGGATGCGGATAAAAGACAAAGGGTATGCCTGGGCGACGACCGTGGACCCGACCGGAGGGGAGGGCGGGGGAAGGCGGAACCGCAACTTAAAAGCGAACGCAGTGGAGGCTCATGATCAGAATAGTTATTAAAATAAAGAAATCCATTTCCACCAATAAGGCGGGTGTTTAGTGCAGTTACAATACACAAACAATACTCTTAAAAACACTTTAATATTTTCACATAATTTCTTATTAGAACTTAATATTCTATGTTTACTCCGCGTACTAAATGTATTATTGCCTATATACCGTTTAACAAACGATTCTTAAAAATCATTATTGAAATAATTGAGATCAACTAACATTATAAAAAAAATTATTTTATGTAGGTTATTAATAGAAAATTAACTTTTAAAAAACCAGTAGGCCATCAAATTACAGCAAAACAATTAAAATTGGTGGTCACCCCAAGACTTTCCCGGAAAGTAGCCAGGGACTTATTTCGTCTGAGCAGTTAACGAAAATTCCTATTAATATGCGACGCAACGCAATGAAAATTTGAATTTTGGACGCGCGTCATCTCATTCAATCTCAAAATCAAATTTCAAACGCATGCCCTGAGACTCCGAATTCGAATTTCGAAATACCCACTAATCGCAAGAGTTGCCGCTTTTAAGGGCCTTACTATTTATTTATTATATGGTGGAATTTAAATATTACTTGTGTCGCTTGTATATGAGATATTCCAATCAAAATTTCACGATGTGATTTCGGCCCAATAAGGCACATGTGTACCGTATGTCAAGTCTCTGTGTCCAATATTTCGAGATTGGAGTATGACCAGCGCGCCCTCTTTTCTTCGTTGAACGATTTCAACCACAATCTTTCAACTCTTGCCATGACCAAATCATGCCTGCATGCCAAATTTCAGCTAAATCGGATGAAGCGCTTGGGCGTTATCATGGAGTAATACACACACAGACAGACTAGAGTCTTAATCATCTCGGTGGGAGAGAGGAGGGGTTAAAATGTATATATATCCGTCTTCGTCTCGATTTTTTTAAACGCGTTCACAATACGTTACCTCTTCTTCGGTTGGTAGGACGGTAAAGTGAAAAGAGATCTTTTAAAATTGTCAAAGAAATAAACATTTTAGAAACAAATTTACAATATATTCGGAATAATGATTTAAAGGCTTTGGAGAGGCTTTAAGATTAGCATCAAGTCATCATTTGTTATTTATTATTACCATCGATTATGCAAATATAAATAATAATATAATGAAATAGTTTTATGAAAATCGGCCTGATTGCGTTTCTTTGTGAACTAAAATAGGAACTTAGTTTACAAAGAGGAATATATATTAGGAACGGAATATATAATGAACTATCGTCGATTTTCCCGCACCAACACTACCTGTTCAACTTATAGATGCCCGAATAAGTTGGAACACATTTCATGCTTTCTTAGCTTTAGCTGCTTTATTTTCGGTGGGTAGTTTTGATGCGGAAAAGTGACAACCGTTCATCTCAAATTCCGCTCTCACGTACTGCTCTGTCTAATTCAAATGAACTAATTTCTGGTTTTAGTTCAAGAGAAACGCAATCGAGCCCGTTATGTAGTTTCGAAGATATTTAAAATACGTTATTGTTTAATTTTGATATTATATTATATTGATATTATATATGGTTATTATATGGTTTATATTTGAAATTATACTATACCTTCAGAAATTTTAAACACTGAGATAGGGACGCCACTGGCATTTTGGGAATAAATTGAAGCTTTGTTCTAACGCGTGCTCAACTAACGATTTAACGAATTGCTCGTTAGCGTCGTTACTCGTTCGACCCTAACTTTCACTAGATCGTATAGCAGTTGGAGGGAGGTTTAGAGGGAGTTTCGGACGTAAAATAGAGCAAATAAATGAAGGTTTTTAAATAGAAGGTAATTCAACAAAGAAGCCGTTCCACATCTGTTGCGATTTTTATAATAAGGATTGACGAAGCTAGGCATATTTACGATCGATTGTGTAATATACAAATAAGTAATATGCCGAAAGAAATATATTTCTCGGAAGGTAAATATTTTCTTGTTGTCATTTTTAATCGATGAGCAAATTTTAACAATAAACAAATTAAAAAGATTTAAAAACACACCTGCCGTTATAGAAAGTCTATTGTATTAATAATTAATTTTATTACTGTTTTTTAATAAAATATTTGTGGTTTCTGTATTTATCAATATAGATAAATGTCTATTTCTGGAATGTACTCAATCAGGTCTTTTATTTGACACTAAACACGATATATTTATATATTTTTTTGACATTTGGACATTTAGACAACTATTTTGTGATATTTGGACAGTTTAGGTACCCTATGATACTCGGGATGACATAACGATTCTAACTATATCACAGAATTCTAAATCGGTTCAAGCGTTTAGAAGTCATAATTAATAAAAATCAAGATTTCATGAGTAAATACATACCGGATTTTTTCCGAGTAGAATTGCGTAGTTTTATGATTTTCCAATATCTTGGATTGATAACTTCATAACAAACACGTTTATTTAATAATCGATAATAATTTGCGGTGTGTAATAATTAAACACTTTGTATAATTTATTTTGATAAATTAATATTCCAAATATTTCTCTGCGTTACTAGGCCTATCGGATCTATTGAGCGAGAGGAAAAACGGAATAAAAACTAAATTGTCAAATGATGATTATCAACACGCACCGCGAAACATGGTAATTTTTCTCCATATATGAGAGCAATGGGTCGCGGCACGTACCCTATGACACTCAAGAGGATACCGCGATTCTAACAATAACAATTACGTCTAAATCGGTTCAAAAGTTATAGTGAAATAAAGAAACGGAAATTATACATATATGAATCCTGAATAGGTACTTAACACTCCTATTAGGCAGTCGGGTAAAAATAACATAATGCTCTCGTCGTATTTTTTTTTGCATTGTTCAATAATGTGAATAATCTCATTGAAATTCAACAGACGGTTATATTATACAAAAAAAACATTTAGGGGCCTAACTTAGGTGCTTATAAGTGATTCTACCAATTTATAATTATATTTGTTATTTTTCAACATATTTATTTGTCTTGCAGTTATTTTTTCTGACCCACATTCTTCTACTTCTTTTTATTTGCGGGTTAACAGATGTATAGTGATGCTTCTTTTCTCAAACATCTTGAACTTTTGGGAATCGAATCGTCGTGTGAGTAATAATATGATGTTTCAAGAGCACTAGAAACAAAGTATGTGTTCATTTAAAATATTAGACTTTCATCAGAACTTACTTCTATCTTTTTTATGTATCAATTTTATATAACGTGAATAAAAACAAAATTCTTAGGAGAAGCATTTCGCTAAAGTCAGTTTTTTTTATTTGAAGGCACTTCGGTGTTAAATGAGATAAGAGATTCGCAAGATTACTATTTGAAAACACGTGGCCGTTCAAGTATTGCACGAAAATCGATTAATGAATGAATTTTGAAAATCGGACAAAGCGTTTTTGAGATATCGATGATTAGGATGAAGGTCAGACGGACAGATATTCTTGTTCCGTTTTTTTGTTGTTTTAAATGATCTAAAATGTTAAGAGATTTGATTTTGAGCGTAAGTTATTTCTGTTTTTTTTAGGTTTAGGCAAGACGCTTGTATTGCGGGTCGGGCTGGTGCTAGCGTAAATTTATTTGAATCATACCTATACAGATTGACTTTTTTTTTGGCCTCGACTGAAACGCTTTTATTGTTTATTTTTTAGTGAAATAACAATAGAGGAGTAGGCGATACCACGTAGGCGATGAATATATGACGTATTAGATTGCTCAATGACGTACTTTGCTTTGGCACCTAGGATTTTACAACCAAACACAACGTGAAGATGGCCATAGTTCTAAATATTCATAAATTATCTCTTATTTTCAATATTGCGAAGTTTGTGGTTTAGCAGTATAGCGGTGCACTATAGATGGCGTTCTAAGCACGCGTTTACGGTATCCTATCTCGAAATAAAGTAACAATACTTAAAAACAATATTTTTTAAATCATTGAAATCATTTAGCTCTTATTATATTATTATTATTTACAAAAAGATTTATAATTGATTCAATTTATATTAGATTTTAATTTATAATTTGCTATAAAGGTTTCAATACTTTATAATTACGCACATTAAGTTTATATATACTAATAGATATATAATAAATCATTCTATCTCTCCGCATTATTTCTGTGATGTAATTAGCTTATAAAAAAATCGATAGATGGCACTAATGATTAAATATTATTATTGTTATTGGTTAAATTATAGAATGTTTATAATCAATCAGATCAACAATAAAAAACCATTCATTATAAGGATAATTATCTCAGATTATCATTTGTGTGTATGCATTTTCCACAATAAACAAACTGATTGATCTGAAATATGGTATGCAGATATCATTTGGTCATGGCAAGAGTTGAAATTTGGTACACAGATGCCTTATTGGGCCGAAATCACATTGTGAAATTTTCGTTTGGAATATAGGGCTAAATGAATGTCTATAATTTGGCCGGACAATTCTATCAGCGCCACCTGCATATCGCCGGCGTAGAAAGGTTGCCAAAACGTACTATGGAGTTGAGCAATCTATTACCACTTGGGCATAGTCGTAGATAATAAGCTGAGATGGGCTGATCATATAGACTTATTGTCTTCAAGGATCAGACGTCTGGCATACATATTTAAAGATTTAAGGAATATTCTAGACCCCAAAACATTAAAAACTACCTATTACGCCTTATGTCAAAGCATTTTGAGTTACGGGATCATTGGGTGGGGAGGTTGCTCCAAAACAATTATCCATCAAGTAGAGGTAGCACAGAAGTTGATAATTAAAATTATCACCCGTAAACCATACAGATACCCGTCAGAAAAACTTTTTGAAGAGTTCAGTGTACTTGAAGTAAGGCAACTTTATTTAAAATTTTGTCTGGTTTTTATTCAATTTCAAATTAAGAGAGCGCCCACACAACAAGCACACCGAACAAGGCGATCCGTGGCGGATATGTTAGACGTCCGTCGAACGAAAACATCTTTTGGTCAGAGGCATCTTATGAGTATAGGCCCCAGGATATACAACGAATTGGATGAGTCGATAAAAATCGTATACAGTAAAGACCAATTTAAAAAACGGTGTCACAGGTGGCTTATGAATGAAGGTCGGGATATTAGCCACCAAATATTTGATATTCTTATATAATTTAATTTAAATAAATTAAATAAATTGAATTACTATTATTATTATTTTATTAAATCGCTATTCTTGTTTTTCTCTTTTTTTTAATTGAATTATATTGAAATATATATTTTAACTTGTAACATGGACATTTTATATATAATTGTATCCTCGGACTATTTAAATATGATTCTTTAAATATTTATTCAGATATAATTTTTTCCTTTATTTCGATTCATTAATAATATTTTTATATTTTATTGTATTTATTACGACATTATATTATTATTATTCAGTTTAATTATTTCACCATTTACTGAATGTTATTTTTCCAGCACACTACAGCTACATTTACATCACACTACACTACACTACAGTTACATCACACTACACTCAAATTACAATGTTTATTATTATTAGTTAATTTTTTATATTATTTGATACCTAGCATATCTTTTAAATTAAGTATTCTAAAGTATGCACAAGCCACTCTACTTGGTACGCTTGCCTTAGTACGGGCCTAGGCCTAGTTAGGCGGCGTTGATTTTAAAAAATTGGTCTGCGGTGCTTTCTATTTTGCTATTATTTACATTTAAGCCTATATTGTTAAACTTACAATGTACTGCCATAAAAAATGTGCTTTTCTTTAATAAATAAAATAAAAATAAATAAATAAATATAATCAATGGTTTAGACAAGACGTTTGTGTCGCGGATCTGGCTGGCGGTAGCGTAATAGACTGAAATGCGTTTATCTTTTATTGGAAGATGCGTGTTTTTTTTTTTTAGTGAAAAATGCGGTGAGTGTCGCATCTATATCTGGCCCTGGCATGGCCGGTTTTTGAACTCTTATTATTTTTCCTGCTCGAAAGAAATGAATACTTGTGTATGACGTATTTGCGCGCGTACTGTATAGTGGCAACTTAACCCGGTAGATCTGTAGCTATGTAGGTACATGCCGCATTTGGCATTGCGACGGCCCAGAGCGGCTCATTTGGGCGCGAAGCAAGAAAAATCCCGCGGACTGGGCTGATGCAAAAAATTGAGTGGGGGACGGCACTTCGCTCACCCCCTCGGGCCCTCGGCCCTCAGCCCTCTCGTCACTCAGCGTCGCACGTATGCGGGGCATAAAAAAATCCATACGTGCCCCCGTCGCCGTCCCTCTCTAAATTAGGCGGGGCGCGAGCGGCAGACAGAGAAAGGTTGATAATTATTTTTACTCATATTCCCGTCAGCGCGCGGACGTTTGAGCCGGACGCGTGTGTGAGTGCCGCGCGCCCCGTGCGCGGGCTTAAAAGCCGGTAGGGCGGCATACTCTCATTTTACGTTCCCATGTACATATCTACTTTTTTCACTGTCGTATTACATTTTGTACTGTCGTATCACTTTTTCGCTGATACCTCAGAAACAGTACAACCCACCGCAAAACTACCTTCAACGAGTAAATATATTAAAAAGGATAAAAAATACGACTGCCGTTAATGAAAGTGAAATATTGTATCTATAATTATTATTTTAATCACGGTTCTTTTATGAAATACTTTTAGTTTATGTATTTATCGACATAGATACATGTAAATTTTCGGAATGTACTCAATCAGACCTTTCATTCGACACTAAACACGATATATCTATATTAATTTATTTATACATATTTGGACATTTGGACATTTAGACAACTACTTACTTGATATTTGGGCAGTTAAAGTATACTATGACACTCAAAATGACTTAATTATTCTAACAATACTACACACTTCTAAATCGGTTCATGCGTTTAGAAGTTATGGTGTAATAAATAACGGAAAGAATATCTAGATGTGTCGGAAAATAGCTGTCCGTGTCACTTCTTGGCCGATATCTCCGAAATTTCACAAAGTAATCATGCAAAATTTCGATTTTGATAATTAAGTGGATTTACATGGTTAGAGGTCCCACGACCCCAAAAATATATTTACAAAAAAATATGTTTGTATGATTAGATGAATGGATGAAACGACGCTAGCATATTTGTTTTATTTCATTTTTTTTAAATAATCACAATGAATGGTTAAAATTATGTTTTAAATTAAGGTGTAGAAACGAACAGATATTTAAACATTGTTGGCGAAGCAACGAAAGTATAGATTTGTTTGATTTTATCAATTCCACTAGACCACAGTCTGTTATGGAATGATATATGTATTATAATTTATTACATTATACACTTGTTTTCCTATATATTTAATATACATAATTAATTATGGAAATATCCCCAGATCATTTTGGCTTTAAGTGGGGAGGAGGCATATTCGGAATCGCCTAAACAACACATTTAAAATTGAAATAAAAAGTTTTATTACCAATGGTTCAATAATTAAATGAAATGTTATGTACAATGTACAAATGTACAAATTGCTAGATAAAGGTTAAATTTCATGTTTAAAATTTTATGTAGTAATCTCCTCATGTCAATGTATATGTCAACAAGTTGGCGAATCCTCTAAATGGGTTGGAAATCTTTCAAAATTCATTTGTTTTTACTTATTTGTCAGTATAATATATTTGACAAAATTTATTTGTCAATATAATGAAATATTTTTTATGTCAATATATTTGTCAAAATTTATTTTTCAATATAATGAAAACCGGATGAAAAATAAAAGCGCAATAAAAAAAAAATGGTAGGTATGAGTTATACGTTTGGCGACAAAAGTTTCACAATTTTTTCTGTTTCACAGATTTTTTTACGCGACTTTCTTATAGTATTTAAAGAGGTAAATAAATTTATATTTTATTCAGAATGTACTTTATATTTTGACGGTCCCTTATTATACTCCTCTTATCTTGAATTTCAGTTATTTGGATGTAATGGTACCAATCATACAGATTATGACCTGTATCAATCGGCCAAAAAATAATTGAAGTTGTTAAAAATATGAGATTCGTTAAGTAACGACACTTTTATTATTTAATTACCATGTCTGTGTGTACACAGTTCTTTTGAATGACAGAATCTTAACGTTTTGCTCCTTTTACAACATAGTTAGTTAAGAATGCAACATAACTAGTCAAGAAATTTCGGTATCACCATTACGAACGGTAACATTATTTTTCTCCGTGAGGATGGTGACAATGAGGGCACGAAACGGAAGAGCAAACAGCAAGTATATGGACCTTACTCCTTTGGTGTATTTGCAGTCACTTTAGTCGTTCACTTGATTCGAAGACGTGATCGTACTTCGGTAGACCGAAAATTAACCACACGTGCATATATAGTCTTCATTATAAAAAAATGTATATTCGTTTTTCTTAGTAAGCTAGGGCTTGTCGAACAAATTAGCCACTTTTGATATTTGGCGTCGGTATTATACTATGTATGATTAAACATCCTGCAGAAAAAAAATATTACGACATTGGACATTGAAATAAAATAAATACGTAATTCTCAAAATTTTGTGAATTATATTATCTCTCAAATTTGATGGCCATCTATATATTTAAAAAAATATGTTGGTTTATCTGTCCGAGCTTAATAGACTCCTACACAGTTTTGATCTATCACCATGAAAGTTGGCACATAAATCAAATTTTCCATGGAGAAGAATCTTATGGTATCCGCTTTGTTGTAACTCTCCAATAGATGGCGTTGCAGTGTGCCATGACAATTGGTATTTAAGGACGAATAATATTTTCGCACTATCCACTTTGTTGTTACTCTCCACTAGAGGGCGCTGCAGCACATCTACTATCATACCTTTTAAACGATTTCCATAAAATTTTATAAATGCGAAATAGGAAGTTTAAAAGCACCAATGAACCGATGTGATTTTTTAAATAGAGATATATGAAGGAACGGTTGAGGAGATATATGGGGGGAGGGGGTTGGAGGGGACAGTAGGGCGGTGTCTCCTACAACGGGTGAACCCGTCACCCCAGGTTGGTATAACGATAAGTGATCGTTCTTTCAGCCGTGGGATGAGCGTAGAAGACTTAGAGACAAGACAAATCTACTGTCTAGCTATGGCAATAAAACCGACAGAGGCCTGGATAGGTACCCAGCGGGCAGCCTCGCCCCTGTCTACAAATTTGGAACGATATCTCCGTCTGAAATTAACCTTCAGGATACCTCCTACCTGACTGACTTACTGGATCGAGGTCGCTTGCGCGGTCCTCTCCCTTACGTAACAGTGATGCGGTGTCTTCCGAATCTATCGCGGACCACGGCATCTTTTGCCCGGCTCTTCACCCGGGATCGGGTGGCCGAATGGTCGTTTCAAGAGGAGACAACTACCCCCGCTCTATAGGAAACATTACTGTTTCAAGACTGTTCCGACTGGTAGTCGGAATGCACAATCGATTGGCTGACGCCGCACGGTGCGCAACCCGCCCAGTAGCGCCCGAAGGTTGACTCCTAGGGGAGACTGGCCCTCAGGTCAGCGTCCTACCCTGGCTCGCACTTCTGGATGGGTGTTGTTAAGACGTGCGTTTGACCGACCCTATACACCTGAGTCTTAGTGGCCAAACTGCAACAAGTCCCATTAGCTCCCATCGGTAGGAGGGGACAGAAGCGTATACCCGAGCATCGCCGGGTAACGTTCCACTAGTATTATATATTTTTTTAAGTTGGCAACTTCATCCTCAAACCTACCCCAAACCTACATTGCATACGTGTACACTAAACTCGAGCATGTGTTGGTTTTCTTTTTTTTAAGGGCGCCGCCTTGTATGAGAGGATGGCGTTTTTTACCGACTCCGTTAAAATGGCCCAAGCAGATGATACCGGGTGGCTCCGAAGAAAATTAGCGTAAAATTTTAATGACTCATTCGGAGAGAATGGGATGTCGTAATTTGCGAATTTCCGTTTTTATCCTACGGTTTAGTATTATGGGGAGTGGTGCGTATAGGTTAAGAAGAGGCAAAAACAATGGATACATTTGTATGGTGTAAAACAAAAACAACAAAAAAACAAGTGATGACTTTCATTTACTCTCAACATTATTTGAGAATACGTGGTTTAACCCCTCAGGCCCCGATTGGCCGATATCGGCCACAACACGATTCAGCGTGACGGCCCAGTTTTAATTTTATTTTAATTTAATTTGTTTTATTTTATTATGTTTTATTATGTTAATATGTTTCATTTTAATTATGGGTACAGTGGTTTGGCAGTAATTAATGTTTTGATGAGACAGTGTCGTAATTCAATTTTTTTACTAATATTTACTAAAAATTTTTGGGACAACAACTTGTCAATCGGCTGAGGGGCCGAGGCCTGAAGGGTTAAACAGTATATGCCCAAGCGCGACATTCACAGTATAGGAGGCACTCCACATAAAATCAACCAACAAGTAAATATTTTGAAAAAATAAAAAACACGACTACCGTTACAGAATGGGAACTTACGTACTAATAATTATTTTTATTACGGTTTTTCATGAAATATTCGTGGTTTATGTACATATCCATATAGATATGTACACATATATTTCCGGAATGTACTCAATCGGATCGAATAAAAAAACACGTCTGCCGTTCAGAAAGGGACCTATCGTAGGTACTGATAATTATTTTTATTACGGTTTTTCATGAAATATTAGTGGTTTATGTATATATCCATATAGATACACATATATATCCGGAATGTACTCAATCGGACCTTCCATTTGACACTAAGCACGATATATTTATGTTAATTTATTGATATTTAGACAACTACTTACTTGATATTTGGACCATTAATTTACCGTGACACTCGGGATGACATGACGATTCTCACGATACTACACACTTCTGAATCGGTTCAAGCGTTTAAAAGTTATGGTGGAATAAAGAAACGGAAAGCATACATAGATGAACCCTAAACACAGTACACTCCTTCTTTGTTAGGCAGTCGTCCAAAAACGTATATTGGCTCTTATTGTTTTTGTAGTCCAAAATATTTTAGTTAGTTAATGGAAGTTTTGATCGTGATAGTACAATGGGCGTCCGTCTTTAGACGCCCAGAAACGAGGACGAGACGACGAAGAGAATGTCGACAGAATATGACGATATCACAAGAATATGATTTTGTGACTGGTAGGTATCTGCTTCGTGACTTAGTCCATAGTATATAGAGTCTAACTCAGTATACTGCGCTTAGACGGTGGTTTTAAAGTGGCGACCGCCACATGCGACATACGTGCGCTAATTGTGTTGCATAAACTGAAAATAAGAGCAAAGAGCAATCAAAACTATGTGTTTTATAAGGTGGTGCCCCTACTTGGCAGTGAGATTAGGAATGATAACCGTCTGGACACTGAAATCCCAGTACGCATAGCCAGAGCTGCTTCCGCCTTCGGAAAACTAAACCAACGTGTCTGGAAATCGCATGATCTAAAACTGAAAACAAAGCTGGCCGTCTACAAAGCGATTGTCCTACCCATATTGTTATATGCCTCCGAAACGTGGTGCCTCTACAGGAAAGAGATTAAGAAATTAGACGTCTTCCACATGAGGTGCCTCCGAAACATCCTGAGGATAACATGGGAAGACCGTGTGTCAAACAAAGAAGTGTTACGAAGGACGAAAATGCAGTGCTCACAAACGCAGCGAGTGGCGCTCCACGGTGACCACAAAAATTAAATAGTTTGAGGAAGCCCGGCTTGAAAACCTCGGCTCGAACCGCCAACAGCGCAAAACTCGTCCGAAGCCCAATTACACAATATACTTACAACGACTGCGGTGAACTCTACAGTCGTTGTAATCGGACCTTCAAAAACAAACTGGGATTCACGAGTCACTTCCGCGCGCATCTTCGAAGAAGTCCTGTCAACGAAGAGGTCGCCGTCGTCGGATCACGATGAGGAGGACATCATACTACATACTACATACTACAAATAAATTGGCAAACTTTCGAGTTTTCAAATATTTTGAACCCCTATACGGGAATAATTAACCTGTTCATTTATATATTGATATTATACCTACTTCAGATTTTTAGAATCATTTAATATTTATTGTATTTATTTATTTATTTAAAGAAAATCCCATTTTTTAAATGCAGTACATTATTACATTATCACTAATAGCAGCACGAATTAAGTAAACAATATCAAGTAAAAAGTAAACATAATTTGAAAAATAAAATTAGGTGTATGGAATATAAAATATAATATGGAATATAAAATAAATATGGAATATATAATATAATATAAAATGTTAAATTATTATAAAATTCGAAGTTTAAATAATAAGTGTCAACTTATTTTGATTTTTTCTCAACAATAAATAATGATTAAATAATTAATTTATTGAATATAGTGCAATTCTACAGTCTGGATTCACTCGCGGTTAACACGGGACGCGTCCCGAAGGGTCTTATCGGTCTGAGCTGTAGGCTACCATCGGGGTCACAGGTGGCAGATAGTGAACGGCCATCAGATATGATGGTTAGATGTAAATATACTGAATAAACAGCCCCCAACCATACAGCGGCAAGGTTACGAGAACGTAGTGGGAAGTCTGGTGGAAAGGACTAACCTAAAAAATGCTACACAAGTTCAATAAGTACCGTGTGTCATGTGCCGCCAGTAAATAAGCACATCCATCCCTGCAGTGGGCAGCTGCGCATGCAGTAGACCCAAGAGTGGAGGTCAAGGAGACCAGTACACTCTAGGGTGACAATTATAACCTCGGTAGCAAACAGCGATGCGAAAGGCAAAGGGAAAACCACCGCATAACCCCTTCCCAAAAAAATCGTTATGGCTGAATACAGTAAAACCATGGTTCTCAATCCCCGTCAGACCTTAGATGGTCAAATAGTGCCGAGAATCCCAAGGAGGTTAACCATTAAGATTGCGAAGTGGAATTCTCGCAATCTTAATGGCATGTATGGTTCAACTCAAGCATCACCGAGTTGTTCCGCGCCGCAACATCAAGGGCAGAAGTGGCCATAATGACCACCGACCTCCGAAAGTAGGTGGCACCTTAAAAAGAAGAAGTATAGTGGTATAAAAAAAATAGGTAATGATAACAAGCAAGGTAGGTACAAATTAATCATTAATATTAAGCGGCTGT
Source organism: Micropterix aruncella (assembly GCA_944548615.1). NCBI lineage: Eukaryota > Metazoa > Arthropoda > Insecta > Lepidoptera > Micropterigidae > Micropterix > Micropterix aruncella. Next base: position 29,573,423 of record OX155960.1, on the reverse strand, counting down.
CTACTATCTACTATATACTGTCTACTATAAAATATTATAATTGATTCTGTAATCAGTGGTTTAGTTCTTTGGATTTTTATAATCACATTGTCCAAAATCATGTATCCACAGTACTAATGTTTAAATAACTATGTATAAGCTTTTGAAAACAATAAACTGGATTAGATTCGATTTGATAATGATTGTGTAATATTATAATATATATCGGGGTTTCTAATCTCTGAACTAGAAGCAAAATATTATCGATTATAGCATGACTCTAGGTGTTTAAAAAACATATGGCGCGAACGGCCGACATTTGAGCCCCTGTTCCAGAGCTGGACCGAAGTGGGGCCGAGGGGCAGGGGTTGAGTTAATGGGACATTTCCCCGTAAAAAAGCTCCTTAGTCTTTCCCTCGCCCCGCTGCCCTGCCGGACCCTCCTTCTGCGGCCACTTTCTGCAACAAAACCTAATCCCACCCGATTACATCGGGCCACCGCAATATTTATTAGGAGCATATTTTTCTAAGGGTGCCCGGAAAATAATATAATACAGGGAGCGGCGTAGCTCGGCCATTGATCTTGATAAGGCTCCATATTGGGATTAGGTGGATAATGAGAGTGTAAGAAGGAAGTGAGTCAGAACAAAGCATAGAAGCATGCACTCATCGTCCTTACCCTTAAGTCCTTACTCATGAAATTGCCCCTTTTTATATAGAAGTTTAAGACCAATAACATGATAAATATATATTTAATAAATCGATATATTGGCACCTATGTATGTAGTATAGCCATTTTAATTATTTTTTAAGGTGCGACTGAGTAAGGTTCGGAATAGCTTTTTCTGCCAATCTTGTTTATTCTGCAACAAACTTCCATTACACATCAGGGGCCTTGGGGAGGTTCGGTACAGGGTATTTTGATTAAACCCCCCCCCCCCCCCATTGAGGATTTCGAGAATATCAATCAGCTCTATTGACCTACTTGACTATTATTATTCCTTATTCTTTCTATTATTGACTATTTTACAATTGCGTTTTTTTTCCTACTAACTATTGTCTATTGACTATTATTATTATTACTGATTTGTTTGTACCTATTTGTCTTTTGTTCTGTAAAACATCTTCCCGCATGATAATTTGTGAAATTATCCAATATTTGTTTGATTATTTAGTACTATTGTCCACATGAAATTTCTACGAAATAATGTAAGAATTTTGATTGAAAAATATTGGAAAATGTTATTTCCTCTATATAAACCCAGAAAAATTGCGCTTGGATATTCAACGTTCATACCTTGCAATACCCATGTTCATACGGTATACCTTCATAGGTATATATTTAAATATTATACTTCTTATTTTTGTTAGTTTTTGACTTAACCAAGTGTAGGAATTCCTGTCAACTGGTTTGAAATTAAAAAAATTAAATAAATAAAAATAATGGGAATTCATTAAATAATGCCTCTGCTGCAAAAGTCTTGTTGGCATAAATCAACGAACGCTCTGAAGCAGGGGCGAATCTAAATAAGGGCTTTTTGGGCTGCAGACCAGGGCCCCGTGGATATAAAGGGCCCCATCCTCCATTGAAAACAATGGACAATATTGTGAACCGAGTTTCTACCGAGGCTAGTGCCTTGTCAATAGGTAACTAGTAATGAATGTTTGTTTAAATTTTACTTATATTAACTAGCTTTACAATTAGTCAAGTGCGATACAGTTTTATTCACCAAAATTTGTCCTTTTTAAGATTCCAGAGCAAATAAAAAGCCTTTGAGAGGACCAATTTATAAAGATAATTATAAATAATTTGGTAAGAAACCCAATTTATGGTATAAGGGAGTCCAAAAATTCCAAGTTTATGTTCTATATTGATAATTAGTAAAATTTGTTTAAACGTATCGGTATTATGTTAGCTGGCATTCTAATTCTCATATAATTTAGTAAACATCTATTTATGTTTAAAAATACGAAGGCATACATATTGCTGGATCGACAATAAAATTATTTTACGTTCTATTTTAATATATTATTCTCTCTTACTATTTAATGACATAGTATATTTTGATTATTTGTAAGTAGGTAATATTGCATATAATATTACAGCCATGACAGCTATCATGATAGTTATTTTTCAACAATTAAATTTTAAACATTTAATTTTGTCACGCATCCAAGTGTAGGAATGCCTATCTACTGGAGTAGTTGATTGTATTGTATTGTATTGTAATTAATATCAATACTTGCTTAATTAAGCTACTAATTAGGATATTATTACAATTAGTAATATTGTTGTTTAGTAGCAATAGCATTAGTATTAATGTTGTATAGTAGCAACGTTTTCTTACGCTAATCGATTTGTCTATTTTTAGTGAAAATTTAAATGTTAGTTGTGTTTGTGTGTCTGTCATATTAAACAAATAAAATATTGTGTTGTCCTCTTTCTTTCCTATATTGTGTACCTACCTAGTGACCTAGACATCATTATCAAAAAGTTTTTTGACAAAATGGCAATTAGTTGATTAATTAGGCAGGCCCCCAAGTAATATTAGCCCAGGGCCCCACAAACGCACGGTCCGCCACTGCTCTGAAAGCTTTTCTTCCTGCCGGAGATAATTTTATTCTCAAGAAAAAAGTCTGTTGCAATGAGGTTCGGCGAATAACGCTGAAAAAAATATTTGATTCTTACATTACCATTTTGTTATTACGGTTTTATACAGAATATGTTGAAACTCCATTACCCGATTATAATATGTAGGTATCAACATTTTCCGTACGGTCAATACGGAATTACCAGTAGGTATACTGTAGTTTCAATATGATTCACGTGTCCAAATGTAACTGTACGTATACGTTGTCATGTTAGAAGCGAGATCCCAAGGTTGCGACGTAATGAAATAATATTATGTATTATTATTTACTACCGTCACGCCAACACCGTTACGCGTCATGTTTATTCATTCGTATGAACCACCGTTTGAATTATATTCGTAATCTTTGTTGACACATGCATATTTCCGTGTTATATTACATGTTATATTCCGTGTTATATCCATGCATATTACATGGTTATATTTTTCTCTGTGAAGGCGGTCAATCAATATTCAAACATGAATTTTCAACATTCCATGATTTCACATACGAACTACCCGAACACAGAAAGACAAATGAATACCTAACTGGTTATGAAAATGGAATGACACGGCTTTGAATTAAAAATAATTCAACTTAAAATTCCAAAGACATTTGGGGCGTACAATAGTATTTTAAAAATACTATATTGCATTGTACGGTAGTTTCTCTTCAACTATTTAGAACTCACAACTCTTTTAGATTTCCTGTTTTTGTCAAAACCATTTCATGTTAGCGAAAATGACGAAGAGCGCTCGGGTTAATTCTAATCATTAAAAACCCTTTTATAAATAAGCTAAGTCAAAGTAATTTGTTGTAATGGATTTAAATAGAACAGAAAGATGAATTGTTTTTGAAAATTTAAGGAATAGTTTTAAAAGGTTTTTACAAGTATTTCGGAAAAATCTGTCTTGGCGACATTATTTTCCAGCGACCATCGAACGGAGTACTATGAATGGTAAAAAGAAAGTCTGCTCTATCTTATTGTGCTAAAACATATCAATTAATAGTTTGAATTTTGGCAAAAAAAAACTGATAAAAATGAAAGTTATAATAAAATAAAAACATAGAGCAGGTGTCTCGTTGTAGTTTGTTTAATTTGAAGAAATTAAAACTATTACTAATTTTCTTTTTTCACATTCATTATATACCATTCAAAAATAATTTGAAACAAAGTCATACCTATACGAAATACCCTTCAGGAAACTAAAATTCTAAACAAAAAATGGTCCTGACACAGCCCCACTCGATTTTTTAATATTTTTGATTACCCGTTGTGCCCACATTATAAAAAGGTTTCCAAATTCTCCCACAATTCACATTATAAAAAGGTTTCCATTAAAAAATAATTCCACAATAACGCTGCCATCTATCGGCAGCAACGCACACTTCCTGATAAAAAGCCTAAAAAACGGCGTTAAAGAACGACGGCACCTTCGACGCTCTGCGCTCCCCTACCACTAGGTGGCGTTATATACTACGCGAAACTGGAGAAAAGTAAATGAAAATAAATAAAAGGGGACGCCTTGACCAATCCCAGAACCCGATTCTTCTGCAAAAGGGACAGAATGCATCTCTGCAACGCGCATGCCTGGAGGGTTGTAAAAATCATAATATAAACACATATCCATAATACACACACAATATAGGTACTAACCAATCCTATTTGCTGTCTATGTAAGGCACACCATTATGGCACATTTTCACAAGTAAAATCACAATCAATATTTTTCTCAATCAACATTTATCGCACACTTCTCCTACGCCGACAACTGCTAAACAACTGAATCTATATTGGAAATAATAAAAAATCGAACCCCAGACAGATGTTCAATCGGTGACCAAAAAAACCTCGACCCCCAAATATCACACAAAAAGAGTCACCCTCGTCTAAAAAAGTGGGGTAGTTTTTTAAATCCAAAATCAATAAGTTGCGCCCCAGCTGACTACATCGTCTAATGACATTAACGTAGCTTTAACCTCTGAGAGGCCAAAAACGCCAATCGTTGGTTTTTGGGGGGTGAACAGGTCCACGCGTAGCTACTTTGGCCGGCCTCCATATATGTATATCATTTATATAATAGCCTCCATATATATTATATAAATGATATATATGGACTAACAAGATTAATTATGTATTAGGACAAGAGATAATTAATAAAAAAAACGATATTGTTAATTTATATACAAATTCATTAAAAAAAGGTTCATTACCATTTTTGCTCACGAAGGCTTCAGAAAGTTTAAAAAAACAAAATGGTATCAATGCCTCCTGTGAGGATTGAACTCACGACCCCTGGTTTACGAGACCAGTGCTCTACCACTGAGCTAAAGAGGCTTCATGCTCGCCCTTGAAAATTTACTCTCAAAAGTATAATGACATTTTAAATTGAAATATTTCTAATCAGTTTTAATAAACCTTTGAAAATTAAACAAATTTTGATAAAAATAACTCCAGTAATTATATAAAAATAAATACACGAACTATAATTACTGCACTTAAAATATCGCAAAGCGCCATCTATTAGATGATTCACGAAACGCAAGCTTGGCGCGAATCGAAAGCGTGTTTCGCGAGACACACGCTTCGTGTGTTATCAAATAGTTCGGATGGTGACTAACAGAGGACTCTAGTTATCCCTAATAGAAAAAACATGATTTACGATTTCATTGTAGTGTCGCATCCGGCGGACCTGACCATGACCATGAATAAAATTGAATAGCCAGTCAGTTTACATTTCAAAATGTTTTGTCATTTTCTGACAAAAGGCACTTTATATTGAATAGTTATTTATGTATTTACGTCTGAATATACGTGATTTTGCGCATTGATTCGTGGAATTTATAAAATGGCACAGGTTTGTAAATCTAAAGTTTTTCTATGTTTAAGTAGTAAGTACTTTTCCGAAACAGGCGCAAAGCGGGTGATAATCTGCGATAATCTTTTTCTCGAAAAAAATGGGGGCTCTGCTTATCGTGTGGCTACTGAAGATTATTTGTGTGTGTTCATAATCATATTGAATATAACACGTTACCGGATATTTTCCCTTTTTAATCGTCGTTTTTGACGGTAAAAGTAAAAGATTAATAATTTATTGTTGCTGAAGCGAAAAAAATACAAGAAAGATGTTTAAGAAATTTAAAACGTTTTAAAGGACTTTTAAGCGTGCGAGCTAAGTACCTACATATGTTAGAATTATGCTATTTTAACAAAAAATCGAATATTATTTAAGTATGTATGCATAAAAAAATGGTTTCAAGTTGTAGTCACTATGTGAAAACATCTAATAATAGGTTTAACATCGATTGGTCGCGTAAAAAATACTAATCTGTTTATTTTTAGAATAAAAAAACAATTATATTAGCCACAATAGGAATAAAAGATTGTGCAGCTCTTGTTTGTCCAAGAGAAACCGACAGGAGAATACCTATTTTAAAAACTGTTTTCTGATATTGGTTTTGTGCAAGACGAGTTTTTTTTTTAACATTCAATAGGAAAACGTGCATTGTATGCGATAATTACTTCAATTGTATTCGACAATGCATTGTATGCGATACTAGGTACTATTCATATGTTCTAGTTTGTAGTGCTTGAATAAGTAAATAGGCCTCAAACTTAACTATTTTTCATTGAATACGCTTGGAGTTGATTTCTGGTATGTGGACAACTAATTTCTGGTATATGGACAACTAATTAGTATACGCTGGTATTTTTTTTAAAGAATTCTTTTATTTTCTTAATACAAACGTCACAATAAGTAACATTGACTCTTTTTTTACATTCAATAAACTATAGTTTATTTCTTCAATAATCACTCAAAATAAAGGAAATTTAAATCTTATGAGATAGAAGGATTGACTGGTGGAATAGAAGGAAAATAAGGATAATAGGTTATTTTTTTCATAATATTCAAAATTTCTGAATTTATGCTTTAATCCCGGCTTTATTCACAATAACGTTTAATTTAATAGCCAGGGGTTTAAGTATAAAGTTCAATGCAAGATTTACGTATAAGCTACACAAGCTATGGCTTAGGGTCCCCAAATTCTTGGGGGCCCCCAAAAAAATTGTCTGAGTGAGCAATAGTCATATATAGCGTGTGAATAAGCATATGAAGTGAATTCAATTTTGTGCCGAGTATTTTTTTGTGATATCTAATTAGTTGTCCATATTGGACAACTAAATAGATACAGTGGACGAAATTACTACAACCATATTCGAAGAAAACTACCTAAGTTTGAGGCCCATTTTCTTATTCAAACATTAATAATTGAAAGGTTTTATAAGTCCTACATAAATGTCCCTCAAATTGCCAATTATCGCATACAATGTATTTTTTTCTTTTGTATGCTTACTTTAAAAAAATAAAAACATGTTACAGCTCATCAATAAACCGTTCAGCGTGATTTTTTGAATAGTGAGGCCTGAAATAAGGGCTTTTTGAGCCTTTATCAGTGGATCAAGATTAGCTTCGCAGCACATATCCAGCCAATTATTTGTATGTAACTGATGACAAACTGAGCTTATCCATAGTATGTAGTTTTTAGCATGGTGGCGCGTATATATTTACATATATGAATTTTATTTCTCTGATTACAAAGGTGTCGACCTCTTTGCGCAATCGTATTTTTTTGTATATTTGAATTCCTAAATATTGTTTGCATGAACAACCACTAACTGTTTATTCTAGCGCTGTCTCATATTTTCAGTATTTTGTCCAGTGTCCACCCATCTATGCTAAAAGTCATGTAGATCTAAAGACAACCGGAAGACTCTGTGATCTGAAGACAACCTACGGATCTCGATCCCTTGTCACCAGGGCCGGATCTAGGGGGGGGGGGGGGGGGCAGGAGGGGGCACTTGCCCCGGGCGGCGAAAACTGGGGGCGGCCATCGTACGTCGAAAATCGCGTGTAACAAACTCAGTACAATAGAAAAAACCTGTGAGACACCCTCTTCTCACACGTGATGTACGGTTTGGAAATAGTGTCCACTTAGTTTGCCAATGTACCTATGCACAATGCGAGCGCGCGAATTGCGCGCTCGCATTGGATCGAACTTTAATGGAAATCAATCACAGACTTGAAAGAACGAGGAAACTGAATTCAGATTTTGCATTTTTGACTGGCGATTCAATAATGCAAATGAGCACTAATGATTTAAACAAATATGGACTCGATTTGGACTTGAATTCAGCGGAACTTATTTCCGAACTTGAAGTATTTAAAGAACACGGACCACTCTTATATAAACATATTTCTGGATTGCAACCGTTTTATTTATTAAAACTCATATGTAAAAATGATTTACAGGATGCATTTCTTAACTTGAGCATAGCTCATAGAATATATGAAACCCTACCCTACCTACAACTTCTGCTTCATGTGAAAGAAGCTTCAGCAAAATGAAGCTCATCAAATACTATGTACGTTCCACAATGTCCCAAGAGCGCTTGTCGGGATTGGTAATATTATCAATTGGGAGCGAAATGGCCAACAATCTGAATTATGATATGTTAATTAACGATTTCGCTGAAATAAAGTCGAGGAAATAAACCTTTAGAATCAATTATAATTTTACTACTATAATAAATAATTTTCTAAAAGTCAGTGGATTTTATTTGTTCAAAAATTTTCCTAGAGGGCGACAAATTCGCACTCTGCACCCCCTCTTTAATAATGTAGATCCGGGCCTGCTTGTCACAGTAGTGATTTCTACTCGCACTCCTTCTCCGTGCATATAGCCCGTCTCTGGAATACTTTACCCACGCATGTAAGAACAGCACCGAGTTTGTATTGCTTCAAATGCAGCCTCAAAGAACACTTTAATCATAAATTTCTCTCATCCTCTTCCTTCCCCCTTTCCCGTGTCATTATAGGTTTATTGCTTTTTTTTTAAATAATTCATGTTTTGTTTTATCCTGGATTTTAATGTTAGATACATTTGCAAAGAGATGCCTTTGTAAGTGATTTTCATAATAGTTTTATCTTATTTTTACCGCAAAACATGTTTTCCTTTGATATTACTTCAACCCAATAAGCTCGTCGATTTGTTTTATTATTATTATTATTATTATTAGGTAGGTATTTCTTTTCGCTTATATTTAATATTAATATGTGTCCGCTTAACCACTTGTACATTGTTCAGCTGTTACTTTTTCTTCTTCTATTCTTAATCTTTGTTTAAACTCAGATTAGAAAAATCTCGATAGAGAAACACAGCGGTTAAACGGGCATTCCGTTTACCTGCCAGCCGTGGTTAAAATTTTATTAGGTTCTTGTTTACTTTAACCTGCCGTTGCAGTTCTTTTTTCATCTTCTATCTCGTACGCACCCACTATTCTGTGCGGTGTAGCGAGAGGGACGGCGATAGGACCCGGGGTCGCACGACGCTGGCAGTGCTTTCTTGTTTCGCAAAAAATAAAACTGACAAACCTCCCGGGAGAAACTGGACACCGTCACGTGGTGCAGCTTCGCGAAAAAAATGGCCACATGCAAAGTACGAGACAGCCCGGGCTTTTTCTTATTTTTAGCAGCGATCCTTGGCGAAGATTTATGTGACCGAGTTAAATAATTAGAAACACGATACTGTTTTGATAGGGATGAGAGGAAACTCTAACGGAGCGAAAAGTTATGCGCTCTTATAAACTTTGCTACCCAATTTCGTCACATTATAGTTATCTTAATGAACTTAATCCATTGAACAATGCATGAAATACCTACTATAAATACTGTGATCAAAAACTGTAAAAAGGCAAATGAAGACAATGATAAGCCTCTCATTGCACAAAAAAAAAACAAACAAACGAACCATTTTTTTCATAATTTCCCCCTACACAGTACGCGTGTCAAAATATTATGGATTTAAAATTAAAAAATAACAAATAAGAAAATGCTAATTAACTATCCATTCCATAGATTAACTGATTTACAGGAAAAATGTATTTTCTAAATTAGGGTGATATATACTTAACTTCACTATTTATTTTTTTCGTCAATGCGGGACGCCTGTAGAAATTTGTGGAAAAAAACTTATTTGTCTTTCACTACTTTTTATTCAAAAATTAAAAACATGATAACAGTATTACTAATAATAAGTAGATATCTACGCAGTTGTTTTATATTTATGTCGGAGGAGCAAATTTGTTTCAAAATATCGGGTCTAGTTTTTAAGTCAGAATGAAGCTGATTACATGATTTATTAATGTTGGTAATCAAAATGGCTTTCAAAACTGGCACATTTAACTGTGTTTTTTCGCTTGTCCATATTTTATTTATTAGAGAAAAAACTCTTTCGACAGGTGCGTTACTTTTAGGCAGACATAAAACGTACTGAATAATTTTACGAAAGTTAGTACAATTGAGATTGCTATCACGAAAGTGTTTGAACAACTCCACCCAACGGTCTTCAGCAGCAACATTTTCAGAATTCCAGCTTGTGATTTTGTCATCTTTTGGGCTTTAATTATTTTTTGGCGTGTTTGCGAAAGCGGGATATTTTTGCTCTCGCTGGGGACAACGGGACAGACAGCCTGAAAGCGGGGCTGTCCCGCTCAAAGCGGGACCTATGGTCACGTTATATACCTACTGTAAGAAGTGATTATTTAATGTTGATAAAAAAAAACATTAAGCATGATTGCATTTTTGTGACATTTGAGCATTAATATAAATCGAAATACCGAGAGAAAAAAAGCCAGTAAACTTGTATGACTCGAAGATCAAACCAAACTCATTTTACAATCCTTTTTAGGAAATCCGCTTTTGACCAATCCAGCTTCTCTTATCTTGCCCCCAAATTTTAAAACTACCTACCACTAAACAATAGGAGGTTAACAATTTAAATACATTAAAAAATGTATTAAGTGCCTACTTTTTAAGTTGTACCTACGACTGCAGATATTAAAAATCTTATTAGATAATTGAATATTTAAGTAAATAAATAAAAAATAAATGCTGTTCGTTGGTAATCGCATATTACGTTGAACGTCTGAACCGATTTGGCATTTTTTTCTTCAAAATGTTCGTAATAATCCGAAAAAGGTCCAAACGGAAAATTAGAAAATTCGGGGAAAACTCTAAAAAAAAATAACGACGAAAACAACGAAACCAATCGTTACCCACAAGTATTTTCTGCACTATAAAATCAATGGTCCAACCAAGCAACCAGAAGTTTGGGGGGGGGAAGTGGATGTGTATGAGGGAGGGGGGTCGGGGGTTGGGGTGGAGGGTTGGGGTCGGGCCGAGTCCAAATTTTCGTTGTTTGTATTATCAAGGCTTTACTTTAAATACAAATATATTATTAATAAGTAACTAAAATGCCGACAAATTGAAATTTCCGATAAGATAAAAAGGGGAATTGTCATTAATAATCAGGTTTAATATATTGAAATATTGGATTAAATTGCAAGACACCGCAAGATTCGTTTCTTGGAAATATATTTTGATTTTGTTGTTTTTGTCACTTCTTCCAGTCGTTACAAACTTGTTGCAAAATATGTTGTAGTGTATCTGGCTAAATCTCGTATTCTTCCTAGGCATTGTAACTTTTTGTTCAGCAGCTTGTCTTATTCTTATAGTAGAATGGAATACTCGTTTATTGATAACCATGGTAGTATTAGTTGAGTGTTAGTATCAGCCGCGGATACAGAGAAACTCAAATGGGGGCGCTAAAAGACAGCTTGAGCTATGAGTGTAATAACAAATGATGTACAACTATTCGAGTACCTATGCAAGTACAACTATTCGATTGACGAATAAATTGCGTATAGATGGATACTTAGAGCTGTCAACTACAACGGGTGAACGCGTCACCCCAGGAAGTTTTAACAATATTGATCGTTCTGTCACCCGTGAGGTAAGTGTAGAAGACTTTGGGACGAAACAGTCTACTGTCAACAGTAAAATTAGCAAAATGAAACAATGGAGCAACCTAAAGTATCTAAGCACCTTATAATGGGCTCGATTGCATTTTATCTTGAACCAAAATCGGAAATTAGTTCATATGAATGAGACGCAGTAGGTCAGAGCGGAGCGTGAAATGAACGGTTGTCATTTTTACGCATTAAAACTACCCGCCGATGATCAAGCAGGTAAATCTAAGACCGCACGAAATGTGTTCAAACTTATTCAGGAGTCTATAAGTTCGACAGGTCCTTTTAATGCGGGGACAAATCGACGATACTTCATTTTATATTCTGTTCTAACGTATTGCTCTGTCCTGTTCGGTTGAACTAAGTTCCAATTTTAGTACACGAAGAAACGCGATCGGGCCCAATCTAGACTTAAAAGAAATTCGACAAAATTAATTAAATACGAAATTTATTAAATTACAAAATTTATTATGTACAAAATTAATTGAATTACAAGATTAATTGTATTACATACACAATTAATTACATATTTACATATAATTTTTATAAAATAGTGTAATAAAACAGACTCACAAGTAATATATAAAATACTATAATTTGCGGAAATAATAAAAGTTTATGTTTAGGCAAGCTGAGGTTATGTTGTGGCCTATGCGAATCATCGTGATTGTTGTAAAAATACATGAGGGATTTCATTGTATAATCATACTATAACATACCCAAACTAGAAAACAATCAACAAATCCTGCCTGTCTAGCAGGGCCTTTGTAAAAAATAACATAAAACAAATAAATTAATTTGGAGGGACAAGAGGGCCATAATGTTGTGTCTACACATTCATGCGGTTAGCCCACAGAGTCGTGATGCTCGTTTTTCCACGCCTCCCGGGAAAAAATGGTAACTGCATAAAAAGTTAAAAAACCAAAAACCAACATTCGACCCTCACTGCGCCCACCGGTCAACGGCCACCATAGTGGCTTAAATCAGGTTTTGCTAGCAGCTTCGCTCGATTTTACATGGAGCCTGGTTTAGAGGGCCAAGATGTATCTCAGTTTTTTTTTAAACCTGTAGTTTAAATCTGATCATAAATCTTTTATATCTGTTTGATTAACACTTGAAAGATAAACATTATTATAAAAAAAACTATTTTTGAGCTATTGAATTGCAAATGATTTGCAGAATTACCACTGCAGAAATGATGGCATCTGTTTACGCCGGTAATAGCGAGTGTAATTTTGCCTGAAACAAAAAAAAATAAACTAAGATTTTTACATATCGCACCTCCAATCAAATAAACTTGTTTTGTTCCTTTATAAAAAATATCGCCATTTCTCAGTTTACACTCTCAAAAAGAGTAGCAACTGTTACTTCGCTATTAACGAATTGACGAATTGACGATTGGTGAATTGACGAATTGAAATTGACGTATTGTGAAATTGACGAATTGACGATTTGACGAATTGACGAAATTGACGAATTGGTGAACTAACAGTTTTAACTCTTTTTGGGAGTGTAAAATGAGAAATGGCGATATTTTTTTAAAGGAACACCTTAATTCGATTTTTTCAAGTTGTAACTCTATTTGATCGGAGGAGCGATACGTATTTTGTAGACAAACTAAAAAAATAACAAGAAGTTAGGTTCTTTAATTTTTCAAAAATTAAAAAAAAATAAATCGATTTTCGGCCCAGAATGTTTTATTTAACTAGTAAAATAATATATAAAAACATTTCTTCTATTTTTGTTTTATTCATATAGAAGATAAATATTTTTTTATTTTTTCGGAACATTTCGATTTGTCCAGTAGATTTTTTTATCGCCAGCGCAAAGCTGAAAAATATGGTTTTAAGAAAAACGCGTTTGAAGTCTTCTTCAAGGGAAAGCAGTCATCATCATCATCATCATCATCATCATTTATTCATTCCATAAAAGCATTTCACAATACTGAGGAACATGTCAAATTTTACAATCATAATTTACCGGATGATAAAACCGCTTTGATTAATTAAAAGAAAAAAAAATAATTGTAATCACAGGTGATTACTTAAAAATAGTCAAATTTACAAAATAATCAATAATCAAACAAATAATAATCAATGCCATAAAAAGAAAAATTCTGAAACATGCGTAATTAAAAACAATGTCAATAAAATCTAAAACTTAGTTCGAAAGTATAGTCATAATATGGTTATTTATAATCAAGCAATTGTGGACACAATATCATAAAAGTCGTCCAGTTTGTAAAGGGCATGTTTGACTAACTGATTTTTCAAGCAGGTTTTATATGCTGCCATTTCAAGTCTTTTCGTTGATGATGGCAAAGCATTGAACAATTTAAAACTAATATATAAAAATGTTTTTTGATATTTAGTCAAGCGTACTTTAGGCAATAACACATTGTTTTTATGTCGCGTATTATGGCTATGCCGAGTGGAGTGAAGCTCGCAATTTAAAACATTCTCTTTGGCGTATAAAAGGCACTGATATATTATGTACATGGACGACATGGTAAGGATACCAGCTTTAATAAAAAAAAGGGGCGCAATGTGTTTCTCTGCTTACACCAAAAATTGTCCTAAGGGCTTGCTTTTGTAGCACAAAAACGCGATGGGTATCGGTTGCATTACCCCATAGTAGTATCGCATAAGACATCTTTGAATGGAAGCAGGAGTGATACACACTGATCGCTGCACGTTCGCCAGCCAGAAATTTCACCTTTCTTATAGCATAGACTGCCGATGACAAAGTTGCACACAAATTATCGATATGTTGATTCCAGTTTAAATTTTCAACTAAAGTGATCCCTAAGAATTTAGTATTTCGGACAATATTTATATTTTCTGATTCCATTTTAATTGTAATATTTTTGTCACTCTTTTTAGTAGTTGAAAATTTCATCGCTACCGTTTTTGATGGGTTTATGAAAAGTTGATTTTTTTCAAACCAAGTGTTAGCCACAAGAAGCTGCTCGTTTATCAGCTTTTCCAAGACCTGGGTGTTTTTATTTTCAAAAAAGAAGCTGGTGTCATCGGCGTATAGAAGCGTCTTTACTGGCGGCGTAATTGTCCTATCGATATCATTAATAAAAATAATAAATAGTAGTGGTCCAAGTATAGAGCCCTGAGGTACCCCGCGTGCAATTAATTTTGGCAATGACTTAGCATTGTTTATTTCCACAATTTGGTATCTCCTATTTAGATATGATGCGAGTTGTTTATACTTACAGCAATCTAAGACTATCAGCTATTCCAAAGGTAAAAGATTCATGAATAGATTTCAACTTTAGGTTAAAAAAAAAACAACATGAAAAACGTGTTTCTTTTGGCCGTCTAAACCATACCCCCCCCCCTCCCCTTAAGTGAAGTACTAAAACGAAACCCAGACACACATCCACTTGTATGAAAAGTTTTTTATGTTATTTATTATATGCACAATTATTAAAACCGTGAGTATTTACAGGCCTATTATTTTTAAAAGTTATTTACCTATTGAAACATGTTGACAATATTATGCCTACAGCCTGCAGCCCATTACGAACAGTCTCGTAATCTAATCGCACTCGCAATTGCTTCATTAGGTATTACGAAACATTAGGTTTTTGTTGCTCCTATCAAAGATTTTTGCCCATGACTCTCGGGGCGAGTGTCGCAGGTATTCGTTACTTTGTATTATCATTGATTATATAAAAACACACATTCTTTGAGGACGGAGTATGTCGCATACGTAAGTAACCTGCTTGAATTTGCTTGTAATATCTGGTTTGTATGCCACGTACAAGCTGAGGATTGACGGTATAATAGCGATAAACGGCTCATTTTCCTACTGCTTGCCATACGCTGAAGGTCTGCAACGCCACAGTATACCAACCAGTAGCTTTACTCTAGAGCTACAAGGCAATGCGGGAAGAGAGTACGAAAAATGTGGGCAGAAGGGTTCGTTCCGACGAACGTCTTTGGTTAGCATTACACGCAGGTAAAGGCTGGCGAAATTTTGAACGTTTGGATATCTGCGTGGGCTGAGTAGCGGAACATCTGGCGACCATATACGAGCCCACATTTCCATTTCCACATTACTTCAAATTTTGTACATAGCTAAGATGAGAAAACTATATATTTATAGTCAGTTTTTTTAAAAATTAAATGAATCTTTAAAAAACATCTAATATGCAAAACATGTTTTTTCAGAATAAAACTCGAACCACAAAAATATTATTTCGTATATTCTTGTTCCGTTTGATTTACAAAATAGCACCTTTGAAAATTCGCCTGCACTCTAATAACACACTGTATGTAGTCAAAGACGTGGCCAGGGATCGGAAATGAGGCGGGCACACTATATGTTGAGGGGCCCACCTTCAAAACAGTTGTTGCTCTACATCAGCGGTCGGCAACCGGCGGCCCGCGGGCCGCGTGCGGCCCGTGGACTATCTCGGTGCGGCCCGCAAGCCTGAGGTCCGTAAGAAAAAATACCAAAGCAAAAGGCCGTATAAATTCTCTAGAATTTATACGGCCATGCTGCTGGGCCATGAGAGTATTCTTGAAAGTTCGCTCTTACGCGGGGTAATAAAAATGTACCTATTTCATTTCCTAAGAACTGTTTATCAAGAATGTTATGTATTGTTTCTACCGAAAATAATGATTTGCAGTATTCAATTCTTAGCAATTTCTTTCGCGATTATCCGCCGCATCTTGCCATCGGCAGCGGCGCGGCGGCTCCCTTGAGACAATAGGCGGCGGCACTCTTTGATTAGACGCAGGAGTGCAAAAATCTCACTAGTTATTATTTTTATGTTAGTATAGTAATTCAATTTAAATAGACATGATTGTATGAATATATATGCGTTTTATTTCAAATATTAAAAAGACGTAAAAATAACCGAACATTATATAAATAAGTGCGGCCCGCACTGATACTCTGGCAACATTATGTGGCCCTGCTATAGCAAGAGGTTGCCGACCCCTGCTCTACATGCATCTTATTTAAAAACATGCTAAATTGCAGCTCCTTACAGATATAACCCATAAGAATGAAATTGCTATAAGTTATAGAGTTATAGAGAGAGAATACGAGTTTATGGAAAAATATGTATTATTTAGATCCTGTTAAGCTAATCCATAACTCCTTTCGTTCTCCTTTGTAATAATTCAGATGCGAACTCACTATAATTCACTGTGCTGAATATATTTCAAAGATCCTATTCTTGACTGTATACTCTCTCTCGGACTTTTTCATTCGGCAATTTTGCTATTACTTACTAGATGCGTCATTTTGCATCATTCGGGATGGCGCATGATATGAGCGAATTAAGTTAAATTTAAATCATCTTTATTCCTAACGTTGTCAATCCAGCTTATACGAAGTATCCTACATGTTGAAAGTTTAAAGCTTTCTTAACAGCATCCTTTCTTTCTATATAAAAATGGATGTTGGTATGCATATCTGTCTGTCCGAGCTTAATAGACTCCGTAGCCGTTTGATTGATCACTGCGAAAATTGGCACATATATGTATTTTTATGGAGAAGTTTTTCATGATAGCCGCTTTGTTGTAACATACCACTAGATGGCGCTGCATCACATCAACTTCTATACCGCTCAACCGATCGCATAATATTTTCTCGCTACTAACTGTATTATAATTCGCCACTAGATGGCGCTGCAGCCAACTTCTATACCGTTCAAACAATCACCGTGAAAATCGGTATACATTTAAGCACGGATAATATTCTCGCGCTATCCACGTTGTTGTAACTTGCCACTAGATAGTACTGCAGCAGGTCAACTTCTATACCGTTCAACTGATCTCCATGCAAATTTTATAAATTTGAAAGTGGTAAGATCGCCGTTTAACTTAGCCACTTGGGGTGGGGGGGAGGGGAGAAAGAGGAGTGGGAGGGGGAAGAAAACGTATACTCGATCATCGCTGGTTAACATTCCACTAATATTATATAATATTGCTTAGCTAAAATATAAGATATGTAATATCAAAATTTATAAATATTGAGAACACGTATCATCTTGAAAATCACTGTTAATTGTCATTGTCATATCCCGTCATACATCAATGTCATATGGAATTTCAGCGCAGGTAATCTCCAGTCGAATTCCATAAGCTGTAACTGTAGGTGTGTTCTTACTGACTATTCTCGGTCTTTGTACTGTTCAGCTTCGACCCATTTTCGTCACATACTCTTGTAATATTGTCAATGAGTAACTGGAGTTCTTCCATGCTGCTGGCTATTAGTTTAGTATCATCTGCTTATCATATAGTGTTGATATTTACGCCATTCACTTTGTCCCATAAAAATGTTCTCATTATTATATTATAGGTACGTAGCAGAAAGTGGCACTTTATTCAAAGGAGCTTTGTGACGATGGTCACCAATGTCACACCGTGATTATCTTCCCATACCCGATTAAACCACAATGCTGCTACTTATCTGTCAAATTATTTCCTAAAAGAGGTGACAGTTTTGACAGCTCCATTGGAAGCCCATTATCCGACACATAATCTGACACGCGCGGATTATAGTCGCACCCTTCGGAGAACCAATCGAACCTTTTGTGTCGCTAAAGTGCCATTTAAGCCCCTCTGCTCCGCGGAACGGTTGAGGCCCGGAGACGCCTCGTTTGCTCGTTTCAGTGCCGTGTTTGTTTAGTCCTGGACAAGGCGATAGACCTGTATTATTTTTTTCAATTCTCGAATGCACGCTAACTAGTGCGGTAAACTAAATCGATTGCACAAAAAACGACAATTTTTTTTATTTTTGGTATTGGTTCCTGAATTACGGTCAGTCAACCAGTCAGTAATCCACCTATCTCGTTACCCTTAACCAGTTAAAATCCCACAATTCCTCTATATATAGAACCTATAATACAGGGTTAATTATAATAGTAACCACCCGCCCAGAGGAGATCCCACCGTAAATTTTTGCACATACCTATCAGTTATTTAATGGAAATGTGATTCATATTGAAGTTTATATGGAAGTTGCCTAGCAAAATCTTGTCACTAGTACCTACACAAATATATATATATATATATATATATATTTTTGGAGATAAATGAAGTGTTATCGTAAAGATACCGATCTAAAGAGGTTGCCAGCCTTCAACCTGTCACAACCCCTGAGTTGCCAGGTGCAAAGAGGTTATTTTTCATTGATTAATACACCTACTTATCATGTATTTAAATAATTTTTACACTAAATTGAAGCTACTGTCTTCCTCAACGGGGAGGAATAGGGTTGCCTGTGTCAAACGTGTCACATTGGCGATTGCCAGCATTTTAATTGATGCAACTTGGGTTGTCAACTACAGCGGGTGAGCCCGTCACCTCAGGAAGTTTTAACGATTAGTCGTTCTATCTCCCTGGAGTGAACGCAGAAGACTTGAGGACAAAACAGTCCACCATCTAGCTACGTCACAAGCCCGTAAGAGGCCAACACCTTAACCGCGAGGTAACCAGGAGTGTTACCCGACGGGCCTACACTCACGCCCTTATTTCCAATTGTGACCAGATTACTCCAGTCTCTCGATTGGTTACGAGTTCGAGGTCGCTTGCGCGGTCCTCTCCCTTACGAAGCGGTGAAACGGTGTTTACCGAATCTGTCGCGGACCACAGCATCCTTTGCCCGGCTGTTCACCCAGAATCGGGTAGCCGATGGTCGTTTCAAGAGCAGTCGCCGTAAGGTCCGCAACCACCCCCGCTGTATAGGAAACAGTACTGCTTCCAGACTCCCCTGACTGTTAGTCAGAGTGCGCAGTCGATTGGCTTACGCTGCACGGTGCGCAGACCGTCCAGGAGCTCCAGAAGGTTGATTTCCAGGGGAAACTAACCATAAGGCCAGAGTCCTACCCAGGCTCGCACTTCATGCGTGGAGGCCGTCGGATAGGTGTTGACCCGTGAGTGTGACCAACCCTGAACAGAATGGGTCTTCGTGGCCAACTCAGCAAGGGCCCATTAACTCCCATTAACGCCCATTTAATTAAGGTAGCGAGCAAGAACTACTGTGCGCGCTACTCCGTGCAATAGACAAGGATGCATGCATTTACAGCCCGAGAGTGCCGTTGGGCCGTTGACCATTTGTTATTTTTTTTACCAGGACCCACTTTTATACGCCACTACTCACTTCGATCGAGACACATGACACGTGGTGTTGTTAAGAAGTAACATACACCAAATTAAATAAATTTACTTTAAAAAGACATGATGAATTTGCTAAAGACTACGTGATAAAACCACAAATAGTGTAAACGAGTTTGCCATCAGATCTGATTATCAGGAGACCTCTATTCGGCGATAGCATTCTTTATTCTGTAATTCTGTAGAAATAATAACAAATAATATCTAACGAAATGTAATAATGTAAAGAAGAAGAAAAATATAAACCAATAACGTGACTTTTAATTTTATACTCATTTCTCCAGAAAGGATCTTATATTTTTCTGTGCAAATCAGACGGAAAACGTTTTAGATATATTTTTGTTCCTATTTTTTATATTACATTAATTAGGTAATTTAAATATGTAAATATGCACAAATTCATACATTTCGTCGCCTTACAATTATAACTCGATAACTCGAATTTAGTAGTTCTGAGATAAACGCGTTTGAATGTTTTTTTAAAGTTTCCACTCGTCCACCATTTTTCATTTGTGAAAACTAATAGGTGGGCATAAATACTAACCTAAAACTAGATAAGTGGAGATATATTCACTACGATAGCAGACAGTGCTGCACACTTTCAGCTAGATAAGTCTACATATCGATTTTTAGTATTATAGCTGGAGCTGATTTTCAACTTATCAACCACCGTTAACTCCTAAGGGCGGGGGAATTTCAGTTATCTGGTTTTAAGGGAATATAGAGTTGATATTTTTACATCTTCTGGCATACTTATCTCAAAAATGCCAATTTTCGAGTTATCAAGTTAAAAATGTAAGGCGATGATTTGTATTATTAGTCAAAAATAAAATCATCACTCAGTAAAACATGTGGATATTTTTTTAGTCTTACTTAAAACAAAGTAATTCAGACTGTATATTTTTTTAAATATTGTTACCAATATTCAAAAGTGGAGAAATATAATTTAGTATTTAAATCAACATTAAAAGGTCGTATTAATGCAGGAACAACTGTTTCCAACATTCTCCCGCAACAATGTTTCTATGTGTCCCGCTGAAGTTCTTAAAAACTTATTCCGTTTGAGGCACTGCCCCCAAATGAACATACCAATTTATAACGTAGCTTCAATATAAATATGTAACGTAGCTAGGTATACAGTAATTATATTATATTGCCATAATGAATGGAAGTAAGTAGGGGGAGGGGCATTTTTTACACGACTGCCCAAAAAAGGAGTATGTGTTTAGGATTCATTATGTATGTTTTCCGTTTCTTTATTCCACCATAACTTCTAAACGCTTGAACGGATTTAGAAGTGTGTGGTATTGTTAGAAAATGTATGTTATCCCAAGTGTTATCGAGTACCTACAGTGCATACATATTAAATAAATAATTATCTAATGTCCAAATGGCAACAAATTAAGATAAATATTTTGTGTTTAGTATTAAATGAAAAGTCTGATGGAAGTACATTTCGGAAATAAAATTGTATACATACGGATAAATAAACAAATCACAAATATTCCTTTTTATTACTTAAACACCGAGGGCAACCGACTAAAGTACGGCGGCGGCGAAGCGATAGTTTCAAGATACCTGCCGCAGGGCGCAGAGTTAACTTTATTCTTTTACAAAACCTGCTTTCCAACATGTACATTTTTTCCTAATAATTCTTAATTTTGTAAGGGCAGCCGTGTTTTTATTTTTTTTAAAATATTGTTTTTGTTTCAATTCTGCACTGGGCCCATTTTTTTTAGTTCCGCCACTATGTCCATGTAAAATTTTATGTATATGTATGTCTTGTTATTGTAATTGATCGAGCTATTTAAAAACGCAATTCTGGTAATTTTATCCCAAGGGAAAATGGTGACTGGGCCAGGAATGTAACCTTACAATGTCAAAATACAAATGCTTATGCATTTATAACAGAAATCTGATAATCGATTATCGAACGTTACTAATCGATATTCGATCGATTACTACTACGATCGCCACTACTACTGCCAAAGCTTCGCTTCTTCTTCGAAGCTTCTACTGCAGCTTTTGTCGAATGGACTGACTCACGCCTCGCTCAAAAGCCTGTCGACCGCCGCGCACTCTGCACGCTCTCGCGCGCTTTTTTCCCGCCAATGTTTTGACATTTCGTTTCATACATTTTCACTTACGCGTTTCGCGCGTTGCTGTGTTCTGAATACACTTTTTGTTCGGTCAAAGGAAATGTTTTTGTTTTGATAACTGTCGACGGATTCGAGATGACTTCGTCTGGAGTTTGCGGAATCGCTGTTTTGCTGCAACTTTGTAAGTCTTTTTTTTAACCTCTCCAAGAAATGTTATTTCTTTAATTTGTAAAAACTAGGGAGATGTTTTATCTACCTATGTATTTATATTAACAAATTGTTGATGTTATACTTATTGCCAAAAAAATATTTCATTTTGCATTATATATTTATTGAATATAGAAAAGTAAATGTGATCACCATACAATCAGTATAGGTGTTATTTTACGACACTTGTAAACAAATTAGTTTGTAACATTTTATGCGCTACTATATGTTCGTAATCATAATCATAATTAGTTTTTTAGTAATCATAGTTTAATTAGTAAGCATAATCATAATTCAACGGGTTAAATTCAAATAATACTGTACAAAGCCTTAATTATATTGAAATCGAAGACTATCGCAGTTGTTTGACATTATCAATAAGATTAAAATGAATTTACCGGGTGAAGTGTGTAATACACGACGTTTTGGCGATATTGCAACCGCCGTTTCGTCGGGTGTTGCAAAGTTCACGCGGTAAATTCGTTTTTATCTTATTAATAATCATATTATCATTGTTAATTAGTATACAATCTTGTTGAAAATTTAAAACAAACAGTCCCAATCAAACTATTTATGAATTTATTAGTTTAAAATTTCAAAAATCGAGAAATAAGCGACTAGAAATATAATCACATGCGAAATATAATGTAGTTTAACAAACTATACTAACTGCTTTTCAAGTATAAATATTGTAGAACTGTCAGTGCAATTCCCCATTGTAGTACCTATACCATAAGTCATAAACGAGTGGAAGCATGCATGATATGCTGAGAGAAATGATGATTCTCCAGCCAAGTAGCATTACTACTACCAATATAAATACTACTAATATTAATAGCATTAAGTAATTTACGAATCAATTGTGTTTTTACATAAAACGATGACCCAAAAATATGAGTTGAACTTCTCCAAAGAGTTAATATAGGAAAAAACACGGCTTAGGGTAGTTTTAAATTTAAAATAAAATTTTATTATAGTCCCATTTTCACATCGTACGTCTACTGGCTGCGTCAGTACCTTATTTTTTGTATGTTCTTTCATTGAAAAAATATTCTTTGAAAGTAAAGCTTTTGTGGTCCATTATAGACTCCTTCAACTTATCTAGTCAAATTATATCTTCGAAGAGCTACGAAGGACGAATTTGTCTTTCTTCCTATTAATGTAGTATAGGTATATATCTGTCAAGTTCAGCAACAGCATTCTGGTATATCTTTTTTGTCGTTTTTGAATGACCTCCAATGGGAGTCCATTTAAAATCTCAACGACCTGTCATTGTTATGATTTATGGCGGCGAGCCGACCCTCGAACGTACCTCCATAAACACGTCAGTCGTATGCCTCGTTATCGCCTCATCTGGTTTGCCTGGCCGGCTGAGACTTAGCAGTTGCGAAGGCGTCCGCAGCGAATCTCGGAGTAGAGTTTGCATTAACCATTACAACCAATCGTACTGTTGGTACTATGTAGAGTTTGTATTAACCATTACAACCAATCGTACTGTTGGTATTACTGTACGATTATTATACGAGGTCATTAAACATTTTCGAGATTCGTTATTAACACAAATGATAAACTTATCGAAAAACATCGATAATATGTGTTGACAAACGAGAATATTGAAGACACATAACGAGAACGAGACCATAGAGACAGAGAAATAACTTCAGGGCATAATAATAATAGGAATAATAAATCGCCTTATTCGTACGAAAAGGCGAGATTATTGCCTGCAGGCAATATTTTAGAGCTAACCTAGAGGACATCGCATTAATCAAAATAAAAGGTCAAACCACAAAAATCCCATCGCATAATCAAAATCGAAGAAAATTATAAATATTTAAAATACAAATGTTAAACGAATACTTAGATTAAGGTTTTTAAAATATCTCAGTGTAAATTTAAAAGTCAATACGTTAAGAATTCTTCTATAAACGGCCGAAAGTCTTACAAAATTCATTAGTTTTTTTTAGTGAGTAATAAGAATTTTAGTGAAAAAACTAGTAAGCTTCGAAAAAAATCCAATTTGTTTGATTTCTTCAACTATTTGACTCTGAGATTAACAAAAGAGTTTTAAGCTCACACAAAGCAAGAAATTCTTTTTGATCATTTTTAGCGAATTTCTTTCATAGATTTCTCGCTATTTAGAACATATATTTTATACATGTTTGTTTTCGTCGTCCCTGGGCATTCTCGGATTTTTAGCTAGCAATTCAGAGTTGCGGTTGTCTCGTGACGTCGCTAAAATATCATTAAGATGTCAACTAACGTCAATAATAACGCGAGTGTTCATATGAAAATGGTGTCGAATACCGAAGTTTTCCAAAAGTTTTTCCATGCAATTACTCAAAATTTTGACTTACATGCTTACAGACTGAAGTACCTTCATTTTGATGTTCCGCTCAAATAGAGGAGTTGGCATATATTTGATTAGTCTTCTGTTTCTAAGGATATTATGAATCAATTTTCTAAGCGACTGAACTATTTTATTATCGTATCGTATATACACTCCATATCCTTCAACATTGCTGTCTCCCAGATTTTAAATACTCGCAGTGTGCTGCAATTCGCCACGACAGAAAGAAACTATTTTGAAAGACATCAATAAATACCAAAATGTCCATTTTTTATAACCGATTACAGAACTTTTTTTTAAATATATTTATCAGTGCAAAACATCGTAAATTTGCAAGTTACCGTTATCACCGCTCGTGAAAAATGTCAACAAGGAACTTAAGCGGCTTAATTTATGCCAGAGCGTTTCACCAGAAACCCTAAAATTCTGCGAGAAAAAAAGACACTTCTTTTGCATGGTCGAAACAAAAACAGAGGTAGAAAGGAATTCGCAGAGATTGCTCACAGTGCGACCGTTCTCAGGCGATTGCTTGAATTACATTGCTAAAAAACACTGTGGGCGGTACTCGACGATATTCCCGGACGATGAACAGCATTGTTCCAACGAATCGGTGGAAGTAACGGTAATGAATCAGAGAAAATTCGGTCAAAAATCGTGAATATTCTACTGTGGACGAAAAAAATAGGAAGCAACTGACAAAATTGAGATAAATTCATGATTTTTTTTTCTGATTTTCACCTTGAAACACCTTGGATTTCACCTTGTTTTATCAGCGCTTTGGTCCAAATTTCACGTTGTATTATTAAACTTGTACAAAAAATAAGAAAAAATACCTCATTATCTTGAAAATGTTCATACGGTGTGAGTTTACCTAATTTCATTTATCCAAACTAACAACTTATCCAAACTAACTACCCAATTTATCCAAACTAACTACCCTAGATTAATACATTATAATGTTTAATATCATTTTACTACTTCAACAGACACATTCTGTTTGTGACGGAGTGGTAGGTACTTGATGTATTACCAAACTTAAATCACAGCTAGGACCAAATTTAAAAATCTATATTTTAAGTAAGAAAAGCAGTTATTAACATATTCTAGCTTAGGTTTGGTAAACTTTGTAATATTGACGTATTGTGATTTGATTTCGTCTACTCCTCATATAATTCTCTCGATGTATTACAAAGCCACCGTGATACTAGTTCTATAAATCGAGGATAACTTAGGTTCGTATCCTGTATGTCAAAAAACAGTATATTGTTATTTTTAGTTATATAAATATATAATATTACTTCTGTAAGTCGTGTTCTGTTTAAGAACTGTTTTTAAATGCGCTGTCTTGGGTCATGGCGATGCTTGATGGATCCACTATAGTCTATTATAATTTCCATGGCACATTTAGTAATATATAAAGATTGCCCCTTATTTAATTGTCGGATGCCAAGCACTTGGAAGTCCACAAAGAGACGTTCAAACGGAAAGTGGTGTGGTTTCTTGTTAATCACCCTGATAGGGGTCTTTAAAGCATTCAGATCGGTGGACCGCGATTAGTTTTCGCCGCCCCTGGCCCCTACCCAGCCGATTTGTCCGTAACTGATGACAGCCTGAGTGAAGGAACAGTACTCGGTATACTGTGATGATGGTGCTCAGTATATCGATTTTAGCAAAGTGCTCAATATGCGAGAGATAGAAAATGAGACACGATAAACTGGACGCACTGATGTTTCTTGATGGGTTAATATTTTAATAAAAAGTAGGAAATATAATATTAACACGCACTTGAGAAGATCAGTGACATCACATCCAGAGGAATTCTGGGATTTATAAAAAGTCTAGGGTTGGACCACCGGGTAAATTAAGAATCACAAATCAAGACTGGTAGCAGTAATGAGAGGCAACGCATTCTGCACAATCCCACCACTACCATCTACGAACGGATGGACACAATACTAGTGTACCTATTATAAAACCTACAAATCGCAACAACTTTAACATGTATTATTATTATTAGGCTTGCTGGTTTTTGCTGCGCCCTTGGTTTCCGGTATCCAGAATGTGGAGATGCTGGATACGTCTATCGAAAGATGTGATCGAGTTGCAAGACAGGCTGTTGCAGCTGAACGAGCAACCATAACGCTGGACTCTCCGACTAGCATTCATGGGAAGTGGGTGTCTGAATCGTAAGTTTTTTTCGATTGTTTTTTAAACGGCACCTTTACAAAATAATATAATACTGAAAAATAATCGTTATAGAAAGAGTAGAGGCGTTAGATACAGAGAAAGAGATAAAAATAATAGTATTATTTTTGCAATAATTTTGCATCACACGGCCTAGTGGTTAGGTGGCATAGTGGTTAGGTCGCCTGCTCTTACATTGTAAGGTCCCGGGTTTGATTCCTGGCTGGGTCACCTAATTTTTTCGGGATAAATTAACGGAATCGCATTTCAATTCTGTCGATCGAATGCATTAAACAAAACATACACTAAAACGCATATTTTACGTACACACACATTATAAACACTACATAGTAGAGTTGGTTATAAGAGATTGGCGTAATATAATAAACCGCAAATTGTGAAATTTCACAATAAACATTAGAAACAAACAAACAAATAATATGTAGATAGTTTTGGCTGTTATGTTAAACAGGAAAGACTATATTCTTGAAGAAGAGCGCAAATAGCAAAAGTCCATTGAATTTGTTTCTGCTAAAGAGGCCAATACCGCTATAGATGTTTTCCATCTCTCTCCATCCCATAGCCTACCAGAGGGCATATCGCTTGGGCGCTCCCCGCGCTAATACCAATAAATATATGTTATTATTTTTTTACATGAAGTTGGTTCAAATATCTAACGTCTAATTCCTAATAAAACTTCGTATAACAAATAGCTACTTTTTCTATATTTCCTTCTCTCAGTAAAGAATGCTATTTCTGAGTAATACCGACCCAAAGGATAAATACAGAATTTTAGTTTTTTTTTATTTTCCTAACGAAAAGACTGACTGGATATGTAACTCGAATGACCATGAAAGCAAGTCGGCAAGGTTTAATTACTGCAATATGAAGCCGTCACTAATTGATGTTGACTCAAAATATGCGAAAATGGTGGGTCGCGCCGGCAGTTGACTTAAGTGAATATACCACTTCACGGTTGTTCTTACTGGGAAGTGTGAATTATTTATTAACTTATTCCAGAGCTTATTTCGAGAAATGCGTGCAGTTCAATTGACTTTAAAATTGATTAATTCCGTTTTATTATTGTGTTCTCGGTATAACGTGAAACGCGTTTCATTACATATGACGACCATCTCGTGAAGGGCTAATTATGACTGTGGTTAAAGAATGCGTAATTAAATTAATGTGGTTATTGCGAATGATGTTAAAGTTTGGAAAGTAAGATTTTTCGTAAAAAATAACTAACGATATTGCATGCTGGTATCTCCATCCCACTCTCGCCGTCTCGCAGATGTCCCACATGTTGTCCTACTTACTTTTACCACTAAATATTCATAGCCATCCTGTACGAGTATCTGCAGCAAAAACGCATATTCCCCGTAACGAGGTGCAAGTACAAGATGGCCTGGAACGTGAACTGCATCAGATTGATATAAATTGTCGATCGTTGTGGATCATTATCATGCATTTCCAATGCACCCGCTTATTTTCCCTCGGGTAAAAACGCCATCAAGACAAACAATTCAAATATGTGTATGCGGCGGATGCATATTAATGCCATGTATTTTGGGCCCATTTGGATGTGGAAAGAAAGAACACGATGTACCTATGATAAGTTCGTAACACAGTTCAATAACACTCAACTGCAAGAACCCTAAACCTATTAATAACATGAAGAGAACTTGAAACAAGCAGACTTGAGTGAAATAAATTATTTTTCTAATAATTATTATTGCAATAAAACGTTTTATTTGTCTAATTTATTATATTCATGGATATTTAGTGCATCCAGTTGCATATAAGAAGTTCAGCTTAAAATATATTTTGACCAAAACACAGACTAAAAACCAATACCTACAAATATAAAAATCTATTAAGGGACATTTACTATAATTTTTCTATTCTCTTCGTCTAAATTTTATATTGGCAAAGCCATTTTTAAAAATAAGGAAAGTGTCATCGAATAAAACTAAGTCCGGCTGAAACTAAGTCCCTAAAAAAATGCATCGTGCTACATGAAGTATGTAAATAGGTTTTGTTTTCGAGCATATGTTTGTGTGTGCGTATGCTGTGTGAATCTGTACCTACTGTACCTCAAAAACTACAGTCCTACGGGACCAAATGTCATAGAACAATGGTTCATCCTAATTCCGAGATTTTAGAAGCCGATGAGAGATATCCGCCGTTTTGTTTAAAAATGGCGGCAGTTTCAACATTCAAAAAAGTTATAAATCCATTAATACCGATCCTAGAAAAATAAGTAACTTAGAATTCCGAGGACATTGCCTACCACTATTGCTTCAATCGCTTTTCGACATCTTCAGCAGGTTTTGAAATAAAAATATTGAAACCTGTAAAATTGAATACGTGGTTTACCGGTTTATTAAATAGAATTTTAAAATCATGCATTAAAAATAAAGAATATCAAATCGCAGTTATTAAAGCCAGCTGATAAAAAATCAACTAAATCGAAGAGAATAAACAGAGCTCGAAAATTGAGTGCAAACAAATTATCGTGTTATTACTATATGTCGCTTTAGGACAAAATTTGGGGAAGTAAGTAAATAATACAGTGTTTCAACCATTTTTTTCGTATACAGCAAATCATTATTATAAACCAGAAGAATATTTAAATTGCTACAACTGGAGTTATATTGCATAATATTTGAAATGAAATTTCCATGATCAAGCAAATGCTGCAAACGAAAAGCAAGATCTGTATCTTGCTTTAGCACAAACGTGACAAGTGGACGGTGACAAGAACATTAACGTCAACTCGCAGCCTACTGTCATATACGTCTATTGCAGAATATCAGATTGTTTTGTGACGACAGCGCACCTGCTTCTTCTTTAACTTCTTTCCCATGCAGTCCCTCGTTGCCGAGGTTGTTTGTATTCTGCGACGTATAAATTGATGAATCATCTCGGCGAACGATCGTTAATAAGATGGAACCGGTGCCAGAGGGCACGACGATGGCGAAGCTTTGCTCGCTCTTTGCCCACCTCGTCGCGTTTACACAGTACCCAGACGGCGACCGGCCAGCAGCGTGCCAGATTTTAAAACCGAAAAATACCACTAGATTGTTAAAAAATACTATTCTTTACAGTGGAACGGCCATACATATATTATAACAAGACACACACGTATTTATAGATGCATGTTACACGCGCAGACATATACACACTTCACGGTAGGTGTACATGCTTATAAGAGATTATCGTATTAAAATAAACTCGCCCATTGTAACATTTAAAATTAAAGAGTAGAAACTATTTTCCATAATTTAATTAATTATGTTTTATTTACAATTATGTATAATATATAACTGTAATTATGTAGTTTCTGGTGAAATTAATATAATTATAAATATATTAGAAGCCGTCAACATATTTCGTAATCACCGAGCGAGGGGGTCGGAGCTCAGGGTTACGCTAGATTACGTGTGGGATAATCAGGCGGGGTGCCCGTCCTGATTACGTAATCAGCTTTGGTCATCGCATCACAATTTTTTTAATCTAAAACCTGCACATTAAATGTGCATTTTTAAATGCATTCATAATTATTTTTTCTCTCTTTAATACCGCCTTTACAGCCACTGTGGTCGGAAGATTATGATCTGTAAAATAAACCAAAGAGTTTGAGATTTTGTAATTATTTTGAATTAATAAAATACCCATTTATAATCATTCTATTTTTTTTTACACTTACTGTCTTTAAACACTTCACAAAAGCTGGGTTCACGATTCTTCACATTTTCCGCAAATTCGGTTGATTACGTAATCTTGTGGGGGGGGGGGGGGTCCAGGCCGCTGACTACGTCTGTTGACATAAGGGAGGGAAAGTCGAGAATCCCAAAAACGTGAATACGTAATATGTGGATTATCGCTGATTTTTGAGGGATCAAAGATAATAAAATATACGTCTTCAAAATTTTGCTAATTAATGGATATATTTAACTGCTAATCGGACAATCCGTGATTTAAAAAAAACGATTCACCCAGTCAGCGCATTACTGTGTCTGTGATATCTTGGTGTATAATTGTGTTATGTCTAAACGATAATTACCTATGCGTGTCATACTGAGGCGTAGCATACCGATTTGAGTGTGTGTAATAAAATTAGTATGTCATTTTCCTTTTCACCATTGCGTGTGACTGATGGAAGTTTTCTCTCAGTGTAACAAATGGTTTAATATTTTTTTTATTTGGTTATAACTCCATTTTAGATACTTCGCTTTCGATTGCATTCGATAATTTATGCAATATATTTTTTAAAATATGTTTGATTACTTCCGTGCCGAAAATTACCAAACACAAATTTTTACACCTAATAATACCACCACGGTCGCAAAAATACCGCTACTGGCTACACTACGGCCAGCGCGCGGCTGCCTGGCTGTGCTCGCCCCCGGGATGAATAATTCATCGTCTCTGAACGGCGATATTCACAATTCTCTTATTGTTTATTTTGTCGCACGGGCACGGCCATATTTTAAGAAAATGTCCGGCAAACAAGCTCGCTTGTGCTACCTTCGCACGGAACTGGTTGGTAAATCTGCAGAAGTGAAGATAACTTGAGGTGCGTTTTAAATTGAAAACTACAATGGCACAGTACACCGTGCAAAACCATATGAACTAAAGGCAATGCGGAAAGGCAGACTCAGGAACGATATGCCTGTAAAACCTCGACTTTAAAACAAGATTATCAACATCTTGGACGCATAGGCGTGTCACTGTAAGGCGCCAGAATAACCTGTCACTGTGACAGGTTATTCTGGCGCAGTCACATATTTACTCAACTGCCTAACAAAAAAGGAGTGTAATGTTTTCATCTACAAATGTATGGTTTCATCTACATATGTATGTTTTCCGTTTCTTTATTCCACATAACTTCTAAATGCTCAAACCGATTTAGAAGTATGTGGTATTGATAGAATCATTATGTCATTATGAGTGTCATATGGTACGGGACCGCGACCGCGACCCGTCTAAATATCAAGTAAACTATCTATCAATCTCAAATATCAAGTAAACTGTATATCAAAAATTCAAGTAAGTAATTGCCTAAATGTCCAAATCTCCAAATCAATAAATTACATAAATATATCGTGGTTAGTGTCAAATGAAAGGTCTGATTGAGTGCATTCCGGAAATATATGTATCTATATGGATAAATACTCGTATCACACATATTTCATTAAAAACCCGTAATAAAGATAATTATAAACACAATAGATCACTTTTTGTAAGGGCAACTAGAGTTGTCAACTACAACGGGCGAACCCGTCACCTCATAAAGTTTTAACGATTACTCGTTCTCTCTCCCGTGAAGTGAACGCAGAAGACTTGGACAAAACAATCCACCGTCAAGCTCCGCCACATGCCCGTAAGAGGCCAACACCTTAACCGCGAGATAGCCAGGAGTGTTACCCAGCGGGCTTACACTCACGGCCTTACTTCCAATTGCGACCTGATTACTCCGGTCTCTCGATTAGTTACGAGTTCGAGGTCGCTTGCGCGGTCATCTCCCTTACGAAGCTCTGAAACGGCGTATAGCGAATCTATCGCGGACCACGGCATCCTTTGCCCGGCTGTTCACCCAGGATCGGGTCGCCGATGGTCGTTTCAAGAGCAGTCGCCGTAAGGTCCGCAACCAGCCCCGCTCTATAGGAAACAGTACTGCTTCCAGACTCCCCCGACTGTTAGTAAGAGTGCACAGTCGATTGGCTTACCCGCATCCAGGAGCGCCAGAAGGTTGATTCCTAGGGGAAACTAGCCCTAAGGCCAGAGTCCTGCCCGAGCTCGCGTGGAGGCCGCCGGAAGGGTGTTGACCCGTGAGTGTGACCAACCCTGAACAGAATGGGTCTTCGTGGCCAACTCAGCAAGGGCCCATTAGCCTCCAATGGCAGTCGTGCTTTTAATTTATTTTAATATTTATTTGTTTTCAGTTTATTTCAATCGCTGTACGCTTTGAATGTAAAATGACGTTCAGCTGCATTTCGACAAGATTAATAGGTTCCTCGTTACGGGAGAACCTTTTCAAACAACGATTTTCATTTTAATAAACGTTATAAACAATGACCGATGAAGTTGGCACAGCACAACATAGGAATGGTTTGAAATAACCTAGAAACGAAAAACGTACACTTGATGTAGTCATCACCGTTTTTTGTGATATTTTAACTCCCGCGAGCTTGACCAATGTAGGCGCATGCCATTGTAGAATCAACCAAGCGTCGGAATTCTGTCCCTTGTTTTTACTGACTAAAAGCCGCATAATTCAACCCGCACACGACGCGACAGCATACCGATCTATTTGCTGCAATCCGCAGTTAGAAACATTCAGCAGATGAATGTCCCTTTGGAAGCTTTTTACTTTGAAAGCTGAATTTAATTATTCTATTTTTGACTACTTACTACTTCCCTTGATATTATTTCTTGATGTATTGGCCTGTCTAATCTTTTGTATTACTCTAAATGTATTATTACATAGGTAGGTTTAACCACCCTATATATTCGAACGTTCGTGATACGCAACAAGCCGTATCACGTACGTTCGAGTACAAAACAAAAAAAAATAAAAAATAGGAACCCGAAACCCACAACCATACGTGTTACGGCAAATTGTTCCTAAGATTCTAAATACAAAAAATGTTAAAAATAAATGGGTCTATAGTATCAAAAAAGAAATCTGGTATATTGTAAGCAAGTATTATTATTTCGAAATCTAATGAAAAAAAACAACGACTTTTTACCTACTTAGGTTAACCTTTTACGCTTCTCAAAGCCGTAGCCAGAATAAAACGGTCGGAAAGGTGGTTGGTTGGTTATAGGAACTACTTACATTGTAAATAAAATAGCTAATATCCTAATATAAATTACATAAATATCTACCTTCCTACTTGCAATTCCTGAATATAGTTTTTTTTTAAATTATAGGCAACATTTAAAGTGATAGATGCATTGAAGTAAATTTATTACAAACTGATGTACATTCAGAGATTCAAATTAAAATCCTTTATTATGGAAATCACACAGTATTATCACAGTATAATAACACCAAGTAAGTTCACTCAAGAGCTACAAGGCAATGCGGGAAGAGGGTGCGACGGAAGTGGGGCCAGGGGTAAATCATGACGCGTCCTTAGGCCCATAGCTACGGCGCTGTGGGCTGTGACGCGCTGTGGGCGCAGTTTGTGTCCGCTCTTACTATTACTTTTTTGTGGAGATTTACGAGTCGACGCGATATGGTATTCTCAGAACAAATCGGTAGCATAATAGCATCTGCGTCGCCGGGACGCCGTAAATGTGGCCGGGACGATGCTTCAAGAAGAAGACGAGTAATAATAATTATTACGATTTGTGGTAGCCCTTAAGATTCGTGACGTCACCTGCTTTGATTTCAATTTTGTTCTAAGAGAAGCTATTGTCTGGTATACTGTGGTATTATGAATAATTACACAGAAATAATATAGATAAATAAATATTAGGGGCTCTCTAGACGATCAAGCATGCCTGTCAAGCATCGCATCGTGGGCTGAGAAGGAATCGTAAAACGCAGGAAATATGCAAATATTTTTTTAAATATTTACCAAAAACGCCTTATTTTGTATTTTATACCAGGGAGTCACGGTAATTAGACGTAATTGATTGATGAATGGCGTGCCTCCCTGGTATAAAACTACAAAATTAGGCATTTTTGGTAAATATTCAAAAAAGTATTTGCATTTTTCCTGCAACTTAAGATCCTCTCCCAGCCCGCGACGCGATGCTTGACAAGCATGCTTGATCGCCTAGAGAGCCCCTTAAAGCCGATTACGGATATCAATAAAATTAGATTACGCTGACTACTATTTAATAAAACTAACAAACCTTTAAAAAATCCTATCAAAATGCTTGTGTGTGGGGAGCTGGGGAGCGAGAGTGTTAGTTTGAGGGCTGGTTAACTTGATAGTCCGATATATTGTGTACCAAGATATTTAACAGCAGTTAAAAGTAATAATAATTGTTGTCATAAACATATAATAATATAAATGATAATCTGTAAAATAGCTAAAACAAAGTCTGTTAGTTAGGTTGGTTAACATTTTGCAAGGTGGGCATGTGGTATGGTTGATCTGGAGGTTAAGGAGTCCTGAATCAAGACGTCTATAATTAAAATGCAGTCTTCTTGTATCATAACTATTTCAGTTGTACAAGAATTAGACATGATTATAATGCTGGGAGAGATAATATAATTTTCTGATGATCGAATCTTGAGCGAAGCTGAGAGCGTAGTGAGCGTAGTATCTATCATGATAGTAGCTATCATGATGGAGTAGCTATCATGATAGATATTTTAAAATGCATTTCAGGATATCGATCACATATTTTTTCTGTACCTTGTCTTCGTTTACACTTAGAAGTACTGCATCTTGGATATTTTATAAAAAATAGGTTGCCCATTTTTTAATCGATATCTACGCAGATTTCATTTAACCATAAAATCCCTAGAAATAGTCGGGCTAAATAATGAAGTAAATTTGCATAACGTTTCGTAGTCCTCCACCTCTCCATATTCAGTAAAAATATGTTAGGGTCAAATAAAAAGAGGAAAATAAAGGAAATATCACCTGGAGTATACAGAGATCGATTAATAATGCAGTCAGATCAAATCAATCGTTCCCAGTATCGGCCGGGCCCATTGGTATGGACACAACATTGAATATTAAATATCGCCATGTTCAGGTGGAGGCATGTATCCGTTTATCTTCCATCTCCAAGATAAATGTGTGGGCGCCGCATGGTTCCAGCTTCGCTCCCTTCCTTTTTTTATATGCTTACTCGTACGTCGCGTCGTGTCGTTTTTCATTCCCGGCTTCAAGCGGCGACAAAACCAACTATACAAACTAACGAACTGAAATGAGAAGCTCGTGTTTCGTGCCTACTCTGCTTTCGCAACATCGAGATTTGTGTATTCCAAATTTGCAGCTCCTGCATTTACCGAAACCGCATTAAAGTCGTGTTTATATTAAACCACATAATTTTCTTGTTGATGTTAATGTTGTGTGTAATTAGTGATATTTATAATTATATAGATGTTATAAGATCCCGGGTTCGATTCCCGGCCCGGGTCACCATTTTCCGTTGGGATCTAATTAACCATTCAATTCTGTCAATCGAATGCAATAACAAGACACACACTTCACACATGTTACACGCATACATACATATAAACACATCATAGTAGGGTTGGTAGTAAGAAATTGTCATATAACGATTGATTTATGATTATTATGTTAAACTATTGATAAACCAATACTTTAACATAATAACATAAAACAAATGAAGTATATTATACATATATACGCAATAATTATCAGTGAAATAAGCGACTTAGGGGTAACACTTGACGGTAAAATAATATATGACAAACACATTGTCATAGCGGCTGAAAAAGCATATTAAATGGTTACATTTGTTTAAAAAACATGTAAGTCATTGAGGGATATCGATATTTATAAACTATTTACTTAGTTCATGTTCGTAGCATGCTTGAATGAGGCTCTATGATTGGGCCATTTCAATATCTCAGCTATGCTGCCACAAAAACACCTCGAAACTATCTAACGTCGTTTTTTAAACATCTCGACTTCAAAACTTCTCATACGGCTTCAGACTACCTATGTAATCAGACTACCTATGTACTCAGAACGATTAAAATGTTACAATGTGGTCCAACTCGAGAGCCGACGCTCGCGAGCTGATCTCAGATTTATCGTTAACATAGGGAACCACAATCAGGATAACTTATATCTCGCAAGTAAACATTTCATGTGCCTATTCAAACTACAAGAACGCGAAGCGTCTCTTATGTAACCAAAGTTACGCAAAAAATGGATGTTTCAGCCGCTCAGCGCATGCAACGATGCATTTGCAGAAATAGATATTTTCCACCTATCACTTGACACTTTTAACAAAGCATTGAAACATACTCCATCTAAACATAAACCAGACAACTCGTTAAACTATCATATACACATGCCACCCCCCCTCCCACTATCCCCGACCTCTGCCTAACTTCTACGATTTCATGAGCAAGTCTTGCAGTTAGCTCTGTAGCAAATAAAAGAATTGCGTTATTTTTCTTACTTATTATCCGTTGTCAACACTATGTATTTTTTTTTTGATAGGGCCCATTAAAAAAACAACAGGTGCTTTCATGACGTGACTCAAAAATGTCACGATTTTATGAAATTGCTACTTTTCCAGCTGCGACTGAAGAAGTCTGGGATATCTGATACCCAAACGACCTCATTTTGCAGTAATCTTGTGCAATATATGTAGAAAGAATAGTAATTCGAAAATGTTTTATGACGACAGGGACAAATGTGTCGGAATGCTCCGTTGCTATTCATGTAAAACATTTATTATTTAAAAAGTGTTAAGGGCTCCCTAGACGATCAAGCATGCTTGACAAGCATCGCGTCGCGGGCTGGGAGGGGATCGTAAACCGCAGAAAAAATGCAAATATTTTTTAAAAATATTTACCAAAAATGCCTAATTTTGTAATTTATACCAGGGATTAACATTAATTAGACGTAATTGATTGATGAATGACTTGACTCCCTACTTCAAAAATAGGCATTTTTGGTAAATATTTGAAAAAAATATTTGCATTTTTCCTGCGGCTTATGATCTCATTCCAGCCCGCAATGCGATGCTTGTCAAGCATGCTTGATCGTCTAGGGAGCCCCTTAGCCGTATGATTATGTTGTTAGAAAATCGCTCGTTGCAAACTCCTGAAAGTCCTTACTCGCTAGACGATCATTTCAGTTCGTTCAATACGAAACTATCTGCCTACCCGCATTATGAATAGCAATTTTACAGTGAAACGGGCGGAGTCATATGAATGCGATGCGATGGTCAACTCTATACGGCAAAAGAGGGAATTCGCGCTTGTACATAGATTTTAGTCTGCGGCTTAAATAATTGGTTGAAATACTAAAAAAAATAATTTAAAAAAAATGTAGGTATCCTAAGAAGACACAACCGTGAGACTCTAGTGGGACTACCGAAGTGAGCTTGCATTAACACATGGGTGTCTAGCAAGGGCTCGGTTGCACTTTGCTTAGCATAATAGAAAGATAAGCATTTGCGTTTAATGTATGTAGTATGTAACCTCGACTCAGACAGATATGTATCTAACTTTAGAAGCATACAACGGCATTTTCATAATTGTAAATTAATTTTCTCTTGTGCTCATGCATTTGAATGTAAATGTAAATAAAAAATAAAATGAAAAAGAGTTATAAAAGAAACATTATCCCTATCAACAAACCCAGATTTTTAGCTTGTCGTTGCACTGTACTGTATCCCTTATTGCTTAAGCCCTCTTTGCTCCCTTATTGCTTAATTCGCAATGGTTGACTGGAAGAGATCCTAGTGATAAATCCCCCAATTGCATGTCTATAATATAATAGTAACCAATATAAATTAAATTCATTCAAACTTTCCCTTTCCGTAGTCAGCGTTTCATTAATAGTTAACATCTGACGTCAAATTCATATAAAAATCAATATAAAAAATTGTGTCAAAACTGAGTTAGTATTGTATAAATAACAAACTGGTGCCAAAACGCATTCGCTGCATCTGCACAGAGTAGGAGAATATGAAATCTGCAACAATAATCTTTTGTGACCCGACTATCCAACAACGGCATCCCAATCCTCGGAAAGAAGATGTTTGTCCGAGATAAAAATTGAGCGTGACGAATGGCCGCGAAAGGGACACAATTCCTAAGCGATTTCGAAGCACAGATAACCTTAAACAAACATCCCCTCGAATAGTGAAGGTGGAGCAAAAACTCTGCCTCGACTTTTGTCAGCCGCTCCGTTGAGCGAGGACAAAAACTGTGTGGCGTTTGGCGTCCAAATTCAATTTGGGAACCCCCGCCGCGCTCACGGGCCATTCCGACTCTGCCTGGTCCCTGTAACGTGTGCATATTTATCGACGGACTCGGCTCTATTTCATTCCTTTTTATACCACACATTGAGTATTTATATTAATGGTCGTCGTACGCAGACAATTTTATGACGTGTAGTGGTTCGAGGAGGAACGCAGGAATTGTGACTCGATGCTGGGGTCGCCATGCATTCCGGATTCTGGGGGACAGTCCCGCAATTCAAACTTAAACCTATACCCGCGCCGTCGATATATAAGGCATAGATATGCCCTCAGGTACAAATGAGTTGGGTTTAATCCGCTGCGCTTAAAAATCTGTGTCAGAAAGAGAGCAAAACATTGAACAGTGTACGAAAGAACAGCACAGCAATATTGGTCGCTGGATCGCTCACGCTTTGATGTACTGGCGAAACTACTACTGGCGGCGATCCGTATTGGTATTGAAATATCATTTTCGCGCGTGATAGGCCCTAGGCCTCTATATATCATCAAATCTATATATCATCCTCTATATATCATCAAATCTAGGCCCTTATATATCGAAGACTCGCGCAAGGTCTGAATCAGGTTATTATAAAACTATAAAAAAGTATTAAATAAAATAACCTCAAATTATTGACAATACTGATTAACAGTCTTTCATTACAGCCTCTGAAAAATTGAATATTTTCTTATGGTCTACAAGAAATTAACAAAAATATTTTTTTTTCTAACTAAAACAAAGTATTAAATTTAAACATTACAAGATAAGGAGCAATAACCTAACAACCTAACAGTATTACGGATACCTTCACAGAGTCGCAAAACCTATGCCATTGATGAGTTTTCAAATTTATAGGCAACTGCAGGCAGTTTCGCAGCAGACACTTCCATATTTTGGATATAGAACATTTTGGCATCGGTCAGGGCATAGATTTTTTGACGTAATTTTCATTCATCTTGCTACAAATTATAACCTGACAAATAATCAAAGATACCTTTGCAAATATGTAGGTACGTGGTCTCCTTTAACAACGATCTGTCTAAATGCAACATAGACGTTACGCCATGCTTGATGATGTATGAAGCATAACATCGTAACTCCATTGCCGGCATGACAAATTTACGCTTCGTTGTCGAATTTACGTTTCTGGCAGTGGTATTGACATCTGTATTTCTGGAGCGTTAAGACTGCCACATATTTCGTGTAATAGGCATTAAGTCTAATCGAAAATTAGCTATACCTGGCTTTCTTACTTAAGCATGGCGTAATATACAGATTTACGAATGCAACATAATTAGTCGGGCGATTTCCATTTATTTTAAGGAGAAAGAAAGAGTTAAAAAAGGATCTCATGATCGTCAATGACCAATCACCCAACCTAAATGCAGACTGCCTATTCTATTTCCGATATGTCAAATTCTGCACGTAGCCAACATACTCTGGATGTTTTGGATGGAGAGCACTCTCGCTACGAGACAGTGTCACGATTCGAGACCCGTGTCGTAATTCCGAACTCGCATTCCAGTAGCCATAGCTCGCTTTTATAACAAGCCATGCTAAATACGTTGCAATTCGCTAAGAGAGTGGTCCACAGTCCAGTCTACCAATCGAACCGCGCCTTTCAAGACGTTGGGTTTTCAAAGCCTTTTAAAACGTTGGGACAATTCTGGGGAATGATCTACTTAAGTCTTACTATAAATTACACAACCTGCTTTTTTATTATAAATTAAACGATGCAACATTAATAAAAGTGTCCAGTGTGCGAGATCTCGGGGTGAGGCTTCTCAGGAAGATGTTATTTGCTTCGTACATCGATACACCTGCCCCCAGGGAATTTAAACTAATCGGTTTCATATTCACTGCTTCTGTAGATTTTAGATCTCCAGAGACGTTGAAGCTGCTTTGTAATGCTTAAGCAAAAATCCAATTCGAGAATGCCTCAATCATCTGGAATCTGCTGTATCATAAATACATAGATCGAATTGAACAGGTCCCGAAAAAAAATATTAAATACCTGAGTTTTTTATGCTACAAAAAGCCATTTACGTATTACGATACACGAATTGTTACCGCCCCAGGATCGTAAGACATATGTAGATGTCTCTTTCTAGCTTCACGAGCTTCTAAACGCTATAGATGCGAAAGATATATTACCACAAATATTTTTTTTATATTCCCTCTCTATCTGCATGCTCGCTGAACCTTTCCTATATATCTGCAATTTAACAGAAGTACCAGAACCCAAAAACTCAGCGATGAGCTTAAACGATATCAAGGCCTAAACTTAGGCCGGATTAGACCACCAAGGCAGGATCTACAATTACATTATAGAACCAGGCCTAGGCGGTCGAGAGCTGCAAATGTAGAAATACTCTCATTATTTTATCATAGAATACAAATACAAATACAGCGGAGTTTAAGGTTTTGGATATCTGCCAGCTATTTATTAAGCAGTGCCTTGTAAGCTTTCACAAAACTAAAGAGTACAGAGCAAGAAGTCAACAATTGTACTTAACGAGAAATGCTGGTAAGGAATTTTTCACAATTCCAAAGGTTAAAAGCACATTTGCCCGAAGACAATGTTTTTTTATCGCCCCGAAAGTTTATAACTCACTATGTGAAACCACGAAAAACGTGAAAAATTATGTAACTTTTAAAGGTAAAGTAAAAAACTGGCTTCTAGATATTGGGCGTTCAAAAACTAAAGACCTTATTAATACTGTAGGGTGAATATTTAAAAAAAATACGTATTTGTAAAATTGTGCAATATTACATATCATTTTCTTAAACATATATACTAGAATGTAGTGTTTATTCATATATTTGTATATATTATTACTTATTTTCCACTTAAATTTATTGTATATAATGTAAAGTTTACTTTATTTTTAGCCCTTAATTGCATACATATATAATATTTTTTTTCTACTTTAAATTTTACTTTAATTTGTGTAAACAACACATTTGTTAGATTTAGAAATATTTAAAATTGATCACCTTCGTCAGTTCGCGAGTTACAAAAATACAGTTGGTATAACACAGCACAGCCAGAGACAGACCTTCTAGGTCTAGTTGGTTGTGCGATTTCGCCTCATTCGGATATGCTAGCATATTTATATCCATAGAGCTATGTTTTTCGCTATTATAATGTTTGTTCTTAATTATTCCTCATGTACAACAGTATGCATGTCCTTGTATTTTTTTGTTCTTGTACGTTATAAATAAATAAATAAATAAATAAATAAATAAATAAATATTACTACTAATAAACGGCCAAGCAGCATAAGAAGCTAATGTGGGCATATCTGATTGAGTATTTTGTTTTGAATCAGCTGTTTCACGCCTAATGAAATTGTCCAATATACTCTAACTGCTTTAGACCCAATTGTTAAGGCTCATAAAGCATTACTTAGGGTTATGGCTAACAAACCTTGGAAATACTCTTCAAATGACCTGTTTAGTGAGTTGGAGTTGCTGGATATTAGGCAAATATATGCGAAAGTAGTCCTCATAAACTATATACAAAATCCCCATCTACATCAAATCACTAAACATGCGACACAAACGAGTTGTAAAAATCTGGACACTATTTTAGCTTGCAAAGTATATATATATATATATATATATATATATATATATATATATATATATATATATATATATATATATATATATATATATATATATATATATATATATATCAATCGCCACCATGGGCACGGCTTGTGTCTGTATTAATCGTAGGCTATTGTGCGTCCGAAACATTCGCAGTGAGTCAATCACATCCTATTTGTAATTCTGCACCGGTCGGTCATCTTGTCTCCCTGATGAGTTTGAAACAAGCCGAGCTGCTCCGGCACACCTTTTTATTTAGGTGTATACGGAGAAATACACAGGGCTATTACTTTTAGCGATCTTTATTGAGGCAATCCATCTCAGCAGGAAATCATCAACAGTTTATACATACAACCTCTTTTTCTTCTTCTTCTATTTCTTGTACAATATTCTTTTTGGAGTCTCGTCTCCTACTGGACTTTGCCAATAATCGTGCCTCTCCTGGATCTCCTCTTTCCTGAATCTGTATCTGCATGACTAGAGTTATTTCGCACTCCATTTCACTATTCTTTTTGTTGATTGTTATTTCAACTGATCTGAATATGTAAATGGAAATGTTTTTACTGACATAAACAAGTTTTTTCCTACTTCAACATTTGAGCAGAGTACCTATATGTAAAATTAAATGCAATTAGCTAAATGGTTGACTGTAAGATATCGCTATAGCGATAAGTCCGCCATTTGTGCATACATTGTCTTTTTTATAAAACCAGCGTAATATTCATAAAGTTATGTTTTTATAGCACAATAAAGTTATTCTAGTCTATTCTATTCTATTCTATTAGCATAACAAATAAAACATCTGTCAAAAAAGTCGAATATCAAAGAATTTCCTCCTGACAAATTGTAACCTGGCGGGAAATCATCGATAATTTTGGATACCGACACCGTTATCGAGCGTTTTATTTTAAGCTTTAGGTTTCTTTTAATATCTGGGTTTTGTGAGCCATTATAGACTATTATACTCCCTAAGTTTGCTCACAGTATGTTACTCAGT
This sequence comes from Micropterix aruncella, assembly GCA_944548615.1. Classification (NCBI taxonomy): domain Eukaryota; kingdom Metazoa; phylum Arthropoda; class Insecta; order Lepidoptera; family Micropterigidae; genus Micropterix; species Micropterix aruncella. Next base: position 29,530,423 of record OX155960.1, on the reverse strand, counting down.
AGTATAGTCTTTCCAATTTCTGTATGTTCAGTTGAAATGATTTATTTTACTACACTTTGGTGTAGTAAAATAAGTCTAACTCTATTTTCATATTTCACCTGTTGATTGTACCATGGGTCCACATTCAAAGAGGAAGTGGAGAACTTTCTTTGTCTAGTCAAGCCGGATTCTGCATACATCAGTCTTTAGATAGTTTCAACTTGTGTAATAATTTGGTTTTTGATTATGAAGATAGGAGGAGACCTCTTTTTGCACAAATGGCGATGTCGACTACAACGGGCGAACCCGCCACCCCAGGCTGGTATAACGATATTTGATCGTTCTTTCAGCCGTGGGATGAGCTTAGAAGACTTTGGGACGGCACAAACCTACGGTCCAGCAATTCCACGAGCCCGTTAGAAACCAATGTCTTACGGGGAGGCACCGGGAAAGGTACCCAGCGGGCAGCCTCGCCCCCGACTACCAGGTTTGGAAGGATATCTCCGTCTGGAATTAACCATCAGGATACTTCCACACTCCCAACTGGTCACGGGTCCGAAGTCACTTGCGCCACGTCTACCTGCTGTATGTTCAGCGGTGATTCAGTTTGAATCTATCGCGGACCAAAGGCATCTATTGCCCGGCTCTGAATTCAGGATCAATTAGCCTAATGGTCATTTAAAATGGTTGACGACAGGTCAACATCCAACCCCACTGCTTAGGAGGCATATATTTTCATAGTGTCCTTCAGAATTTACTCAGAGTGCACAACCGTTTAGCGCCGCCGAACCGTGCGCAAACCGTCCAGTAGCGCCGGAAGGCAATCCCACCAGGAGAAATCAATCCAACAGCTGTGAGGTCTGAGACGCGAGAGTACCCGGGGTAGCCTTCCACATTAGGAGGCTTCTGAATAGGAGCTGAATCGTAATTTGGGCCGATATAAGAACAAAATGGATCTTATAGCCTAAGCTGCAAGAAACATTCGCTACCACCTGTCCTTGCAAGAGAAATCATCGAAAACGTAGGCTAAAAAAGCACTTCTCCCCATTATCCCCATTATCCCCGAAAATACTTTTTTTAAATGTGAACACGATAGGTAAAGATTACAGGGGAAAAAATACAGCCTGTCTGCAAAAAAATATTAATACAAAAAGAAACAATGATTTTACGTCGATAAAAAATCTTTTTGGTATATAAAAAAAAATAATAGGCACATTTTAATATTCATCTGTAGAGTTGATTTAAAAAAAAACTTACTTCACCGTTACACATTTCAACTGTAAATTGAAAACCAAACAAATTAAATTTCTTCTCGAACTCATAAAAGAGCGTATAAAACCCATATATCCTTTACATAGCTTATAAAAAATGACAATATCAACGAACTGGTAAAACCACCTTTTTAGTCGATGTGTGTGAAAATGTTTCATAGCAAGAACCTATATCGAAAGGTCAGAACAGAAGGTAACTCACACTTGACACTCTTAGTCTTAATCTTATTATATTTACTTTCATTACGAGAATCTGCCTTTGATTCATTCTAGACGCTACACTGTCCATCCGATTAATTTTCGGCTTTCGTCCTGTGATCTTCTCATCATTTGTCAGTTGATCTTTCATCATTATGCCGCATTCTACCAAGTTTGGTTTCAGCAAAGTATACCAGACAGTAGCTTCTCTTAGAACAACAAGTGACGTCAGGAATCTTAAGGACTACCACAAATCGTAATATGATTACTCGTCTTTTTCTTGAAGCATCGTCCCGGCCACATTTACGGTACCCCGGCGACGCAGATGCTATTATGCTACTGATTTGATCTGAGAATACCATATGGCGTCGACTCGTAAATCTTCACAAAAAAGTAATAGTAAGAGTGGACAGAAGCTGCGTCCACAGTGCGTCACATCCCACAGCGCCGTAACTATGGGCCTAAGACGCGTCATGACTTACCCCTGGCCCCACTTCCGTCGCACCCTCTTCCTGCATTGCCCTGTAACTCTTGAGTGAACTTACTGGGTGTTAATATACTGTGATAATACTGTGTGATTTCCATAATAAAGGATTTGAATTTGAATCTTTGAATGTACATCAGTTTATAGTAAATTTACTTCAATACATCGTTCAATTTAAATGTTAAGTACCTATATTTTTTTAAATCTTATATTCACGAATTGCAAGTAAGGTAATTCGTGAATATAGGTTTACCCCTGGCCCCACTTCCGTCGCACCCTCTTCCTGCATTGCCGTGTAGTTCTTGAGTGAACTTACTGGGTGTTATTATACTGTGGTTTCAGCGAGTTGATCTTTCGATACAATTTTTTTTTATTTTCTCTTTATCCTCAGCCAGTAATGAAATAAAATTATCGTGACAAATTATCGACACTTTACCCTCCCTCTTTTTCGTCTCCGTTCGTCGCCGGTCGGTCGGGTCCGCATTCAATACTTTAAAAACATGACTATGCACAAACGTCTCGCGCCTTTCACATCCATGTAATTCAATATTGGCTTTTTTGTGTTTATCTAACCGCTGACGATTCCATCTCTAACCAAAGGCGAGGAACTGCTTCTACGGGGCGTCGTGTTTTGACACGGGACATCCCGCTGGTGAATGCGCTCGCTTTTCCTTTTTGTTTTTCTTTGCCGCCCGTGCAGCAGCAAGCAGTACACGCTTCAATATTGAAAGGCCTGACGTTGCAGTATACATAATGTCACGGAGGAGCGACGTGTATGTAAATAACGTGAAGTCGATGATCATCGAAAAAAGCAGATGTAAAAATATGCATCCCTATGGTTCTCGACATCTCCCATTAATTAGTAGATATTACTTTGAATATGGTAGTTGAAGATAAAAATAATGCGGTAAAAGGGCCTTTTCACCAAAAATTGTACATGACGATATTGTCTTATCCTAAGACTGTGATAATTTTTTTCGTATATGGTTTTAATTTTAGAAATAAAACGATATTTTTTGTTAAATTCAACAATAGTTTTCCGTGTAGTTTTGTTTATAACAATAATGATCGACGTAAATATATACCATATATTAAATTCTGAAATTCTTGGGGAGTAACTTTTTACTATGTCCTAAGCTATAATGAATTTAAACAACATGTCTAATTCAGAATTATTTTTAAATAACAAATTTGCTTAGAATTGAATTAATTAAAAATACTCACTATATAGCCCGAAGTTCAGCGACGAATATTTCTGAAAACATTAAAAAAATTATGTCCCAGGACATTTAACAAAGGGGAATTCCTTAGTCCTTTACCATGCTTTATACCTTATTACGGAGAAAATAATTCTGGTTTTTTTTGTTATGTTTTAACATTGCAACTCTTAATATATTTGACAGCTGCCATATTGAAAAGTACTTGTATTATTAGTTTTGCCCAATTTTAGTTGTTGTATGTTCGTCGAAGACAGTGTTCAGATTTAGTAACGTATTAACATTGTTAGTAAACGTATATCGTATCGGTATAACAGCAGTATAGGAACCTCTCCTGGATTTTTGATTTTTAAACGTCACCGGACTATATTCGCCACGCAGATTCCGAATCGGCAATAATCTTTTGTCGCTCTCAATAAATAAGCGAGATATAGGCATTTAAAGTTTGCATACTAAACGTCAACAAAGCGGCCATATTGTTTTAAAAGTAGTGTCGGAATATAGTCGATATATCACGAGTTCTCTAATATCGATAACAATTCGCGATATTACAAAAATGATGGCATGGTCGTGAAAAAACATGTGAGAAATTAAAAAAAAACAGACTATTTTCGAGGTTTTTTTCAATGACTGCGTTTTGATAACAAAAAGTGTTCTGAAACAATAGAAAATTCCTAAATTTTTGCCTGCGGCGCTATTGATGTTGACATGACAATGTATTAGCGATATTTCCTTTTTTTTCGAGGTTTTTACAAAAAGACTTTGGTGATAATGACAAAAGGTAACCTGAAACAAACGAAATTTCTTCAATATCAAATTAACACCACAGGCAAAAAGTTTTTTTCGAATTTCGGGCGAAATTCAAAAGAAAAATTTTGCCTGCGGGCGCTATGTTAACATGACAATGTGCTAGCGATAATTCTGATTTTTTTTCGAGGTTTTTACAAAATTACTTTGGTGATGGTCATTACTTTGGTAACCTGAAACAAACTAAATTTCTTCAATATCAAATAAACACCATGTATTAGCGATCATCTAAAACAATTGAACAATTTTCGAAATTTTTACGAAATGACTTGGTGTATTGATGACTAAAGGTAACCTGAAACAAACGACATTTCAGGATATCTTCTGTCATCAATATGCAAAGTCATTGAAAAAACATCGAAAAAAATGCCCTTTTTTTTAAGTTTCGCGAAATTATGTATTTTTCCAGTCGTTTTTTTTTTTCAAAAAAAAATGGGTAATCTAAAAACTCTGCCATAATTTCTGTAATATCGCTATTTGTTAAGCCTACCTTAGTACAGGCGAGGCCTAGTTAGGATGGCTTTTAAAAATACATGTAATGTTATAGATAAATAAGGAATTTTGAATTTGAATTTGATATTACGATTTACTCGAATATGTCCAACACGGTATGTTCAAACTAAATGGCCGCAACTTTCTTGAAATCGGGATGAAAAATTTGAACGCCTATATCTCGCTTATTTATTGAGATCGAATAAAGATTATGGAAGATTCGGAATCAGCGTGGTGAATTTTATTTTGGCCTATTTTGGCCTATTTGTTTACATATAAAATTTAAACTTTGAATGCCTATATCTCGCTTATTTATAGCGACCGACACAATTTTCTTCCAGATTTAGCATTAAAATGAAACAATCTATTTGTCTATATTTTTTTTTTTTTTTTTGGAGAGAGGTTCCCTATACTGCAGTTATTCCCATTTTGGTGTTGGAAAATCCGTTACTACCATACCGAAACTATATTTGTAGTAAAAATATCGGAGTCTTCAAGACAAAATCGCACGTACAACTTTTGGTGAAATGGCCAGAATATATAAATATATTATATAAAATCAGCTATAACGAAAATCGTACGCTGTACGGTTGTATAGCTGTTAGGTCCCCTTATCTGGGTTCGATTCACGTCAAGTCACAATTTTCCTTTGATTTTAAATTAACGGATTTGAATACGAATTCTGTCGGTCGAATTCAATAACAACCACACACTTACACACATGCTACACGCACATATAGTAAGTATTTGGTGGGTTGTAAAAGATTGTCTTAAAAATAGATAGGTGATAAACCCGTCCATTGTGAAATTTCACAATCAAAAGTAGTAACTATATAACTTACTACTTAATCTGTGTATTATCAAAGCTATGTGATAAAATATCGGTCTATCTTCCGAAGACCTTTTGCGGTTTCAGTATGTCTGCTTAGCCTTTTTATAACAGAGCTAAAGTCCTTCAAAGTTTTTTTCTAGTTTCATATTTTCACTTTCAAATTCACTTTTCAACGCTCGATACTGCTGTACATAATGTAGTAGAAACGTACGTGCTGGATAGTTATATAGTAAGGGCAATTTTTGCAAGGAATTGTACAGCCCTGGAGGGGGGGGGGGGTCTCTTCAAGTTATTGATTATATGACTTCGTTTAATTATATGACATTGTATGACAAAATTAACATATCGACGCTCGTTCCAAGTGAAGTATACTTCTATTCTTCTAGAAGCCGGCACATTAAATCCCCCATTTTATAATAACTAGCACAGTAAACGAACAGCTAGGCTCACAGCACAAACTAACGGTATAACATTTGTATCCTGCAATCCACATTTTATCCTTGTTAAAAAAAATATCTGGTGAGGTACAAACTTAGAGGTCTGCTCTCATAGGGAGACGAGCCTATTCTCGTCCTGGTAGTACTGGAAGTAGCGGTTTTTTTGGAAGAAGTCTTAATAAATGATTTAATGATTTAGAAGAACAAATAAATGATTTAAACTAGAATTATGTACTTTATTTTCAACCTAACCTAACCTGACCTATATTAACCACATGTTTTACACTAAAATGTGGTTAGGCTATCACGTGATAGTAGGATCTTTCGTTTGCTTCGATCACGACCGAGCAAATATTTTTTTATAAATACTGTGGTCAATGCCCAAGTTCAACTAGGACTCGCGTTATCAACCTATCATTTTTTATTCTTCGATAAGAAACGGACACTAATATTACATTTTCATTGATTTCAGATGCGAAACCAGGCCTGGACCCGAGTTCCTTCTACGCTCGTATACCTTCCACCCGAACAACACCTTCCGGCTGATCCAGTTCTACTATTCGGATGAGTCCTGTACCAGCGCCGCTTACTCCGTTGTAATCCAGGGCAAACTCAGACCTGTAGGCAGAGCGTGGGGTGCCCAGGACTTCCAGTACTACCTGAATAAAGTCTCAGTGATCGCACAGAATGCCCAAGTCGCGCAGCTGCTGGCGACGAGGGTCAACACTACATGTCCTGGTTTGTAGTTTTTTATTTTTTTTATTAAATATTACCAAATATTGTTTTGTAAGTATTTTGTTTTGCACAGGTCGAGCAGTCAGGCGATGGAAGCCATATAAGGAATATCCACTGCTGAACCTTCCAGAAGATTTATCAAATCTCAGACCGTACGGAAAATCAACATCAACCGAGAAACCGACAGCTGCAATCAACAAAAGCAGCAGACGATCCTTTAGGAACTCCAATGAAAAAATCAACTGTCTCCACGCTTTAAATTTAGTTTTCCATGAGTTACACCTATTCAAAGTACAAATTAGACCTGGAATCAATAACAAATTTCAAGCAACTCATTATAGGCATGAATTGTTATTGGGTGATATCCATTCAAGGTTAGAGTCCAGAGCGGATTACAGACCGACAGCATTTCAAGTCCCTTTACTAAAAGTCGATACGTCGATATCGCAAATGATCGGTTTGAAAAGTGAATCGTTAATTCAAAGCGATTCACTATTGAATATTAATATTAAAACTGCTTCTCCTAAAGAAAGAGGCGATTTTATGAAAGGCTATTTAGGGCATTTCGATGTCGGAAATAACGGAGACGTTGATTCAATACCGTATTATGACAAAGATAGTGACGAGAGAGTTAACAGTAGGATAACAGATAATGAAATCTTTCGACACTGTCATATATGCTCAGCCGTAGACGAAGCGAACGAAAGATCTCCCCCGCACCTGATAGCCAAACCGCTCTTACCAGTACTACCAGGAGGAGAATGGGCTTCCCTACGATGTGAGATTAGACCTCTAGGTCTGTATCTAACCAGACATTTCAGGTTTTATAACGGTGATAAAATGTGGATTGTAGAATACAAATTTTACACAGATAGTTTATGTTCTGAGCCTAGCTTTTCGGTTACTGCCGCTGGTCATTATAAAATGGGGAGGTCTAATACTGCCGTTTCAGGGGGAACAGAAGTGGACTTCCACTTGGAAAGAGCGTCGATTACAGTGTTCGAAAGTCACATGCTCAATAATTTAAAGAGAGACCCTCAGTGCGGCGTAGGTCCTTGGGAAATCGCCGTACCTAGAGAACTATCCAGCACGCACGGTTGTACCACAATAGGTCTAGCAGTGCCGAGCGTTGAATACGAACTAATGAAACTAGAAGTGGATTTTGAAGGATCTTCTCTATTATACATGGGGCAAGCCGATACTGAAAACCGGCGAAGATCATCAAAAGAGAGACCAACCTCTTATCAGCCAGCGTTGATACAGTGCAAAGATTTGCCACCGTATTCAGATAGTTTAAGAGACATACTGAACACTCCCATTTTTTATGACGATGTATACGGGAGATACGACTACGGATCCCTAGCCTTGACCTTTACTGATTTTACATCTTCTAGTTCTGTATTGTATTCATCGCTATTTTCTTTAATTATTACAGCATGTTTACATTTATTTTTATAAATCAAATCAATTAATTGTAACAAGAAATGTGATATTAATTTTTAAGGATTAATTTATTAAAACGATCTCTTAATTTAAGCTTAGGAATATGTATGTAGTATGTAAGCTAAATTAATTTTAATTAATCAGATGATTGTATCTCTGATATAATGCAGATCAACCCCAGTGTCATATTTGCTACACTGTTGTCGATTGTTTTTCCAATAGTCGTAGCAAATTGTATATAGTAGATGTTTAGGTAGTTAATGTAAATAAAATTGTAAAATATAAAATAATAAATAATCCATATTGTATACATAATGAGCCATAAATAAAAAAAAAGAAATGTTATAAAACAATTTTGTCTTCTTTTTGTTTTTCGTTTACTAGATATGGTGAAAGATATGATTACAGGCTTGTAAACAAAATTAAAGCACTGGTAAAATTAATTTAGTAAAGCACGCGCTCCAAGTAAGGCTGCTAGATTGGCTAATATTAAATGTCTTATTTTACCGGCAATTATTTTTCGTTATCTTTTCGCTGCGCCTATCTCGAAAGATTTATTTACTATGACGTGCAACGAGAAGCCGACATTTTCGTGCGTTAAATTCATTAGATACCTATTCAGGAGAAAAAATTAGCACTAACAAATAGAAAATGCGGAAATTTTAAGCGAATCGATAAGATTGTAGCGATATTTTTCTTAATTTGAGGTGCGTTTGAAGTCGGTGGTGTAAAATGGCGAATGGTGTGATCGTGTACGGTCCCGCCGAGTACACTTTATTGGGAAGTGCATTTTTTTCCTTCATCTGCGTGGTGATTTACTATGGATTTGTGAGGAAAAAGTATCACGATGAAGCCGGGTACATCTTTGGCGGGAGAACGTTTAGTGTCGCTACAATTGCGATTTCTTTGATATCAAGGTAAATCTAAAAAAATACTTTTAATTCAAATTCAAATTTCTTTATTAAATATAAAAAGGTACATTTATTTTTATTACAAAGCCATCCTAACTAGGCCTCGCCTGTACCAAGGCACAGTATACCAGACAGTAGCTTCTCTTAGAACAAAGTTGAAATCGAAGCAAGTGACGTCAGGAATCTTAAGGGCTACCACAATTCGTAATATGAATACTCGTCTTCTTCTTGAAGCATCTTTCCGGCCACATTTACGGTGCCCCGGCGACGCAGATGCTATTATGCTACCGATTTCTTATGAGAATACCATATGGCGTCGACTTGCACAAAAAAGAGCGGACACAAACTGCGCCCACAGCGCGTCACAGCCCACAGCGCCGTAACTATGCGCCTAAGGACGCGACATGACTTACCCTTCGCCCCACTTCTGTCGCACCCTCTTCCCGCATTGCCTTGTAGCTCTTGAGTGAACTTACTGGGTGTTATTATACTGTGACCAAGGTAGGATTAATATATATATGTGAGTATTAGGTACTGGAGTAATGTTTGATTTGTTTTTCAAACTCTGTCACTGTAAGTGGCTGTTTTCTAAGATTCTTTAAGATGGAAATATTTCTAAGTAGATTGTTATATATTTATATGTAATTCAAATCGCTAGGTATTTTTTGGCATTGTTGAAATTGATAGAAATCTAAAACAAGACATATTTGTTTCAAACTAGTTTGCGTAGGCAGTAATGCCTAGGCATTAAATGATAAGAAAAGAAATATAAATAGTACAGACATAATTTTTAAACATGTTTATTTTACTTGTTTATTGATAAAAATCCACTTATGAATAAAATTCAATTCAATTTATTGTTCTAAAATCTTTACATATTGTTGAAACTTACTCTATATATGAACATATTTCTAAGTAAACAAATTACAGTGATACCTAATACACAATCAATGGATAAACAACAATACTCGTAATATTACAGCCAAATTATAGCATTCGGTTTTACAGATTTTCAGTTTCCTACTTCACGCCAGGCTGCATCGCACGAAAATAAATTTCCTATAATAACAATGATCTAAAAATTAGTAGTAAAAAGTATTCAATTAATAATCAATGTGTAATATAATAATCATAAATAATATTATGAAAATAAAACTAAACAACAATTATACTAAAATGTACTAGACCAGTGACCATGGTCACTGGTCAGAAATTATAAATAGTCGAAAGAAATAAAATTAAATAAATTATTTAACAAAAAGGCACCAAAATGGTCCTTGCAATAATGCAAATGTATACAAATGTATACAAATTATAAGGGAAATGAGAATTCACAAAAAGAACTGGAAGTTCTAGACAAACTAACAATAGTAAACTTAATAACTTCAAAAGACAAATCGTGTTTACAAATGTCGCCAAAGAATACTAAAAACAGTTAAATTATTTACAAAGAGTGACTAAAAGAGACATATCACATTAAAACTTAATGAACTACCTACTAATAATATTCATAGGGCAGATTCTTATTCAGCAGTTCAAAGCATCATAAATCTAGAAATATCCGTAGAACATTAGGAAAAGATATACCAATCTAACGCTATTAGGTTATTTAGAAATAGTCTAACGCTAAGTAATTGAAATAGTCTAATACGAAGTATTAGAATATTTCCTTTTTGTCATACGTTTCTGTTTGGAATAGAAATTAATAGAATACTCTCTCCCAGATACAATCATTTGTTTTATATCTTTCTTTGTTGTGTTATTTAAAATTCTTCTACTTTCTTCATTTCTTCTGTAGCCATATCACCAGCATTACTCTTCTTGGCATTCCTATCGACATCTACAAGCATGGCATGCAGTACTGCGCAACCGCTCTGGCTGTTATCACCGTATCATTTATCTCGGCTTACGTTTATGTACCAGGTGGGATTGAGCATTTTTCTTTACAAATTTCATTGTTCCCTATTATACGTGCGGTTTTCTTATCAATTCAGTTGACAAATATGTCACGTGCTCATTTGTGGTGACGTACCATAGTATACATTTGTTTTCCGAAGTAAACAGTGGTTCTGTTGAACACAAAGGAACAGAAAGAAAGAGCCCTACATTGGTGTACGAACAGAAGGATCTGTAAAAGTCATAAACCTTATTTTTTCTTAGGTGATACGAGTAGCTTCACTTAGTTCTTATATTTAATTGCTAATTTGTCGAAATTGATATAATTTTATTACTACCTATAGGGACGCATAGAAGTGAAAGATCGTTGATAGACCATAGATCTATAACAGATTAATTAAAATGGAATTTATCTACGTTTTAAAATATTTAGAATCAGAAAAACAAAAGAAAAAATCTTTCTAGTCGTCTGTTTGTCAGTATGTATGTCTGTCTGTCAGTAGCCTTGTCCGATTTCTAAAATTCTTTCGCCAGTCTGTTTTATTCATCAATGCGATAAACCACGCCAGGGAGCTGCCATACAACTGAACGACTGAAAAATCACATGTTTAACCATACGGTCACCAAATTTGTTCAATGAATTTTATTCATTGTCGGAAAGAGCTGGTAATATGAAAGACTCTCGCGGTTGTTTGACATTATAAATAAGTTTAAAAACGAATTTACCGCGTTCATTTCGTAGCACCTGACGTTTCGCCTATGTTGCAACCGCCGTTGTCCATTGCAGGGTAGATAGGTTAGATCTGGTAATCATTAGGCTTCCGTACCTGAAATTAATCGGGGCGCTGTCCTACAAACAGATGACTGTAAAATCACAATTTCATTCGTACAGTTGGAAACTTTTTATTAGCTATTTAAATAATTACGGAAACAGATTATGGGAAGATGTTTTAACTAGAACTATGCGTTCTTGAGTTTTTAATTACATAAGTGGTTGTAAATTGAAATCTTCAAAAATTCTTTCGCCAATTTGTTTTATTCGTCGTACGGATGAGCTTTACAGATCTAATGACTTTTACAGAGCATCGTCGTACGGATTAGAGCTGCCATAAACGTATAAACTGATCCGATTCCAGCGCTAGCGTTTTCAAAAGTACTTGTACGTTTCATATTAGTAATAGTTTTTTTTGTTTTGACTTCTAGAATTATGTGGATGTTGAGTATTTTAGCAGGCTTGATAATTTTGGATTTATTAATGCTTAATTTCATTGTTATTGTTTTTAATTTTGGGAACTTCTTGAGATCTTTCGTTTACAATTTTTCTAGAAGTTTGAATCAAATACTTTGTATATAAATCGTTGATACCTGCTAAAGATTTCCTTTATTAAATTAATACGTAAAGGTGCATTTATTTCAATTTCAGTCTTCTACAAATTACAACTCAATTCAATATTCGAATACTTAGAGATTCGGTTTTCTCCCAAGATACGAGTTATTGCCTCCGTTCTTTATTTGGCACAGAAATTCCTCTTGTTGCCTGTATCGACTTATGTGCCAGCTTTAGCTTTTGATCGTGGTAAGAATGCTTTCATATATATATATTTTTAATAATAAATATTTTATTTGTAATACTACATATGTTATTTGTAATGTTTCCAGCATTTCCAGCATGGATAGCTCGTTACACAGCAATGGCCTGCTGTGTATGCGGTGCTGCAGTAGCCTGTGTAGGTCTTCGTGGTGTATGCGGTGCTGCTGTGATTGCTGTCGTAATAGGTAGTTTCGCAGCATTTGTTCCAGGACTCACAGCACTCCTCCATCTAGGCCCAGTTCACGTATGGAACACGGCCATGGACGGTGGAAGAATCGTCTTCTTCGAGTGAGAGCTTCGAATATTTTCTTGATATAATAATTAGAAATAAAATGTGATGATTCATAAATTTTTTTCAGTCCAGATCCTAATTTTCTACGAAGGACATCATTCACTGCTGTCATGATTGGCCTAACCACTATGAAACTTTACAATTTGAGCATAAACCAATCGAGCATGCAAAGGTTGTCAGGGCTGCCATCTATCCGCCATGTGCGAAAGTACGATGAAACTTTATAAAAATAAGACAACGTAAAAATAGGTTAATTTAGGTACGAATATATATTTTTTCAGGGCGATTTTATTGCAATGTTTAGGAATTATGCTTGCCCAAGGAGGTTCTTGCATTACTGGATTGACTCTGTATTCTTGGTATGCTGGCTGCGATCCGATGATGTCGAGGAAAATTTCGCGTTTCGACGAGGTTAGTTTCGCGTTTAACAGATGGCGCTGTTAGTTTTGAAATTACAAATTCAGGACTATCTCAGTAATAAAAAAAACATACAAAAAAATTAAATGAGAAAAGCTACTTCTAGCTCAAGTATTTCCTAAAATATAAAATTTCATAGGGTATCGCCATCTATCGTAAAGTGTCGAAATTGTTTCAGATGCTGCCGTTGTTCCTGAGCGAGTTGGGGGACAAGTTTCCCGGTATCCCGGGAATTTTCACGGTCGGACTTTTCTGTGCCTCTGTGAGGTGAGCCGTACGCTAAATTTCCTCCAAAACTCTGCCAACAATCCCGACCGTCGGGTAAGCCTCCAACCGCGCGGCAATTCGCCCCAAAACTTCGTCAAGTATGCCTCATGCCAAATGCGGCGAAAGTTTGTGGCCGCAGACGTTTCCGCCCGCCAAGCGCTTGTTTTCCAGTAATTTGGATTCCTCCAGCGAGGTTTTTAGTAGTCAAGCCATAGAAAATTTTATGGCATATACGTAAACTGAAGCGATAGTATTTATGAATTCATTATTGAACAGTCAAAATTTCCGGATTGGAATAAAAGGTATGTCTTTGATTGCACATGATATATTACAGGAACAATGGGCGGACTTATTTACTACGCATACAATCTCTTGCAGCCAACCAATAGTAGCAATAAAAGAGAACGATGAAGAATACATTAGCAAAACCCAAAACCAAGGTAATACACCACGTCCTAGGATAGCCAACTGATGTGTCAAACGCAACAGGCGAACCCATCACCCCAGGGAGTTTGAACGAAATCGACCTCGCTCTCTTACTACCAGATTTGGTCGAATTTTTCGATTCTCCAGTCTAGTCACAGGCTCGGTAGTTTGCACGGCCTCTACCTGATGTTAGCGATAATTGAGTTCGAATTTATCTCGAACCGTGGCGCCCTTTGCCCGCCAAGCTAACAAGGCATCGGGTAGCCAAAGGATCGTTTTCAAAGGTAGCTGATATCAGCTCAACTAGATGGGAGTTGAACCGTGAGTTGAGAAGATCTTGAAGAGTACGACAAACTGACACTTGCTTTTATTGCTTACAAGGGGCGCGACTGACTTGTAGCGCCGTCTAGTGTGGCATGCGCGAAATTCTCAACGGAATTGATTGCTTTCTCCGTTGAGACTCTCATTTACATAACGTGGCTACGAAGGTGCGAATCCTTGGATATGTTTTCAAAGAACTGAGGAATATTCTGGATTACAAAACGTTAAAAACTGTTTTTTATGCTTTATGTGAATCGCTTATTACTTACGGCATAATTGGATGGGGTGGATGTGGTAAAACCCTGCTAGAGCCATTGCAAGTTGCGCAGAAATTTATATTAAAAATTATTTTACGTAGACCATGTCGCCATGCAACTAATGAACTTTATAAGGAAGCTAAAGTTCTTGATTGTAGGCAACCTTTTCTAAAAACTTCCCTCTTAAGGCTATTTTTGGACAATAACTCAAATTTAGGAATAATTCAGAACCGGCGACCAACGAGACAAGATTTTGAAAATAGCTTAATAATACCCAGAAGGAAAACATCATTTGGTCAAAGACATTACTCTTTCATTGCGCCGAGATTTTACAATCTGGTCAATATGGAAATAAAAATGAATTTGACATTTAGGGAGTTTAAAAATAAATTAAAGAAATGGTTATCGAATCATGACAAACTAACCATACATCAAATGTTAGAAATAATAGTTTAATAAAACTTAGGTGCACAAATTATTAACATATTTTTAAACATGTATGTTGAGTATTTTTTAACCTTGAACTAACTATCAAAAATTATTTGATTTTGTTGTTATATATTATTTTGACAATTAATTGTTCTTTTTTGACTAGGTATTTTTATATTAAATCTTATATTACTTAACATATATTAAATATTAATGACTGTTTCTTTCTTTTCTCACAAATAACTTTATTTATATTATTTAATCGAATTTTATATTATATTTATTGCCGATTATATAATGGAATTGCATTTTATTTATGATATTATCTTTTAATATTTTTTATTTTATTATTATCATTTTATTTATTTTTTTATTTTGAAGACCACATTTTAGGGCAATTTAGTGTTATTAGCTTTTTACTAAAAACTTGTCAATAATCAAGCAATCAAGCAAACTTGACTGTAATATTAGAGTCCTTTCCACCCTAGAACGGGCTAGTGCCAGTTGGGTGACGGAAAAGAATAAGCAAAAGATTAAGGTTTCGCCATCCGGTTCCTGTTATTTTGTTAAGCAAATCAATGTTTTATAGTAATTAATTCTTAAACAAATAAATAAATAAATTCAGCGTAGTGGTACACGCGAATTCTAACAGAGGGCGCAACTTATTTTTTTATTACATAAAAGCAGTTATCGTAGCTTAAATATAAAAGTTAGATATAAGCTGTTGCGGACTTTTTTTATAAATCTCTTTGAGGCCGACATTTTTGTTTCACATAGTTTTCAAATATACCAAACCGTTTCGTCAGCGCACACTGATAAAGCACATCACCAGCTCATTTTCTCCGTCTTGATTTACAAATATCGTGATTTTGTATTGAAGACTATTATTAATCACAATAAAATATAGCCTATAGCATTACTCGATAATGTTGCTTTCTATTAGTGAACGAATTTTTCAAATCGGATAAGTAGTTTTGGAGATTACACCCGACATACAAACTTACAAACTAACACATATTACCTCTTTATAACAATAGATTTAGATATAGATTGGCATACATTTTTTCTATATATTAGACCTATTTTCCTCAAATATTGTATACGTTTAGGGAGGGGTGTGTCTATTAAGGCGGTGAAATAAAAATAATAATTTAATATGATCTTGTGACTTCTAAAAATATCAAACATGGCACTCGACTGTTGAAAATTGTTTCTTTATGTGGTACCCTTTAGGCTTAGGCCGTAGTGGCCCGTATTCCGTTTTTCGCAGATACCTAAACGGGGTCTAAAAACGCGCCAAAACGACGCTTAATTTTGAACTGACGGTTTCTTATTCCTATTCATGGGTCCTAACTGGAGAGTGCTTATGGTAGAGGCTATAAATTGATGTTAAGCACCGCATAGACCCTTTTTCGTATTCCGTTTCTACAAGTGTCATGGTTGATGGGTCTTGTTCAGGGTCTTAACTACAGGGTCGAACTATTTAAATCGAGCAGTCTGCGTTTGACAGCCGTATAGCTCTTGTTTCTCTCGTGATATCGAATACTTTCGTCGCAATTTCAAAGACGTTATTCAGCGTAAATTTCTAATTCGAAAAAGGGACGATGAGCGCCGATTATCGTAAGTAAACGTTGATTAATATTTATATTTTTCCCTGAAAGTCCTTGTATATACTTTATAGCCTTGTAAATCGCGTGGTAGAAAGCCTCGTATATTTGTTTATTTTAAAACAAACGAAAACGTGGCGACAATTAGCGTGCGGTGACGAGACGCTACGGTAGCGAGACGATGGCGGGCGGGTGAGGGAGTGACCGAGCTGTCGAAATTAAAACCCTGCTTTGTAACGGCTATAGACAAAACGGAAAATTTTATCATTAAGGACTGGTTCTTAATTTTGATGAAACGGAATACCAATAAAATAACGAAGGCGCTAATGTTCCTAATGTTTAGCATCAGCTTAATTTAAGACTGCGAGAAACGGAATACGGGCCAGTTTGTTCCGATCTTTGGGAGGTCGTTTTATTTACTCTCAATATAATAAATAATTGGTTCCATTTTATTTTCAGTACTATATCCACATCGCTGAACGCCGTCTCCGTGGTCATCTACGAAGACTTCATTCGTCCTGTCTTTCCTTCTTCGTGGACGACCATTTACTCCCGCCAGATCATGCAAGGATCAGCTCTGCTGACTGGAGCCATTTGTGGTGCAGTCGTCTTTAGTGTGCACGACTTGAACAGGTTAATGCATATCGTGTCAGGGTTTACAGCCGTCACCACCGGAGTTCTTCTGGGGCTCTTCACCCTGGGGATTATGTGTCATAAGGCTAATACAAAGGTTAGTTCGCTAGTAGGAACTAAAAAAAGCTCTACCGTGGGTATCTATCTTAAAAAGATTAATGTAAACTCTACAACTTAGACTTTATCCTTTAAGTTTAAAAAAGGGAATCAGGCTGTCTAAGAATATCTTAGGACATGTCAAAATAGACAGTTATTCAAAAGATTATATTACCAGCATTATACTAGATGGTAATGAAGGGTTTGTACAGGCTGTGTTGCCATTCATCACTGCGACCATTTCTGATCTTTTGTGATATACCGTAGGGTCAATCACATTTTTAAAAGCAAGCCTTTGTTAAAATTCTCTGTCCCCAGCCAACGCTGAGTGGAATAGTGTCATAGTGGAACTTAGAACCGACTATGTTTCTGTGCTGTGGACCGTTGAGGAGTCCCCTCGTTGGAAGCCAGCCCTGGGTGAAGCAGCCCTGTCGCGTTGAAACTTAGAACGGTCTGTCATAATTGAGTGCGTTTACAAAATTTTGTTTCTGTGCTATTAACCGTTGAGGAGTTCTCTCGTCGGGAGCGAATCCTGAGTGCAGCAACCAAGTCTTGGTGAAATTTTGACGGGGCGTATACAAAATTGTGTTTCTGTGCTCTTGCATCGTGGAAGAGTAGCCTCGTCGGGAGCTGATCCTGGGTGTAGACTCAGATCATGCTCACCATAGAAATGCATTGTCATCGGATCTGAACCAACATATCAACTTTATAAGATAAGAGGAAGTGGTTCTAATTCAGCTTACAAGATTTGACCTAAACAAACTTACATACATACAGACAAACATTGCAAGGTAAATAGAAGCTTGTAAAAAAGAGGAAGGTACTGGTAAGAAGTAGTTCTTGCCAGTCCAATCCGAGACTTCTTATAAATCTCACAATTCTTCTGGGTGTCTTGTTGCTGACCTCCTCCGGTGTTCATATCACCTTTCCTAAATGGCATAGTCTCTGTTATGCGATTGGTTTGCATATGAATAGTAGATGCTGTGCAGTTTCAGCATTTTCTTTGCAAAATCTGCACAGCTCAACTTCAGAAATTTCTATGTTTTTCAAATTGTAGTTCGCTGGACAGTGACTGATGAAAAGTCCTGATATTAACCTTAGTTCACATTTGCTGAGAGAAAGTAGTTTCAATGACATTCTCGATGAAACCTGAGGATAAGGTATTTATTATTTCTCTTGCAATGGCAGATTGAGTCTCCGGGAAAGAATGCCGAAGCATTAAGTTCCTCTCGCTTTCCCCTCCTCCGTCCGTAACTCTATGGCCACGGCAGTCAGATCACAGCTAATGAGCTGCAGAATCAGGACACAGTCTGTTCCATCTGTGAAGTTTTGGAGGCTTGGTCTCTTTTAGTGCCTCTATTATACCTTTGCATTGGCCTAGCTGCCAATTTGCTGGCCCCCTCAATGCTATAGCCTCGTTTTAAGGTCCATGTGAAATTTTTAGTGGCTGCACCACTAAGCTTTACTCGATCCTTGAGGAATATCTTTATCACGGAGGACACCAGGTTCAAGTCATCTGCATCTATGGCAGTCGGGTCTTCAGCAGCTGCAGAAGTGGACTGAAGATTCAGATGGGGATTGCTATCCACATTGCTGGTTTCTTCTGTCTGAGCGGTTTTTACCCTCTGTGATTGGTGTCTTCTGGGTGTCTTCATGAGGGACATTATCCTCATCAATTTGGTTATTATTATTACTCATAATTGTTAACACAAATAGCATAGATAATAAAGGTCGCATGCAACAGAGTCCTGAGTTATTGCAGACAATATATACTTTAAACCAAAACCTGTATCTGGAGACTAGATCCCCACTAGCAGTTTAGTCATCGGCGTACGCTGTTCCACCTTGACTTGGGTGACCATAATGGGATGGGAAAGGTAGAGTCCTTTGCAATGCAGTCATGCGCTATGTCTACGATTTGATTTTCAGGTCACTTAAAACGCCATGCTTAATGGAGGGCACCATCGTGAAGGCGTAGACGCTAACGACTTGGATACTGTCCGATCACAGGAATTATGAAATATAAACATACAAATAATTTTAATGAAGTGGTCGGTCCCGACTCCGTAGCATGTCAACCCTCTTACAAAAAGTTACACCGTGAATAAGACAATTTGCCACTTAAAATATCGAAAAGCCTTCTCCCTCTCTCCTATCATTTGACAAGTAATGATATATATAAAAAAGTTTTAGTGCGAAAACTCTTTTTTTTAAATTACAGGGAGCCATGTGTGGTGTTTTAGGTGGGGTTATTCTATGCGCATGTGCTGTAATTGGAACGCTAGCAGTTATAGGAAGCGATGGGAAACCAGCGGATTACAAACCTATGACAACTGACAAATGTGTTACATTTCTAAACAGCACTATGAATTTAATGGATAAACGTCCTACTTTTATCCTTGGGTATGTATTCCTCGCTATTTTTCAAAACAGTCTTTGTTATATCGTATGCATAATAAAATACGTGCATGAAATATTTTATAAGATGTACCAAAGAACAATAATAATAATTAAAAGGGTCTGCGATATTTATGCCAACAAGCGTTAAAAGGAATAAAAATGTCATTTATATTTTAATATTTAAATTTCGCATCCATTGCACTGAGTCTGGAGTATCATCATTAAATTTTGCGGTACAAAGTCTCCAGTACGATTTGTGATCGGGTAAGTATAATTCACGACATGGTCCACCGTTTGCCGCCCTGCACCACAGTCGCATGTCGGTGATAGAGATGTACCTCATTTATAGAGCATGTCGCGCATCTGGCAAGTCGCGCCCTCATGCGGTTTAATAAAATACACTAGCTCTTCCTCAGAAGATCAAACCCGCTCCGTCGAGTCTTTTACCAACCACGAATTTGCTATTTCAACCAACTTCCAGTGGTCTCTACAGGTCTCCTTCGTATTAAATGGCTGATCAATTTGCTTGTTTTGCGACTTATGTATCATCGGGGGTGGGTTTTCCACGACTCTCTGTATGCACAGTATTCCATTATCGGTATTGGTAGTGCGATGTGAGAAAGAACGGGTAGCCAGGGCAAAGGAGTCTATTTGGGTACCTGAAATCAGACGAATCTTCTCACTCAGCTGTATGTCGAAATTACTTATATGGCTACTCTTGTACCAGATTGGTGCGCAATAGTCAGCGGTGGAATACACAAGCGCAAGAGCTAAAGTACGAAAGTATTCCCCAGCCAGAGTTTCCTCATTATGATGTTGTTGGTTTTCAGTTTCTGTAGTGATTTTTTATTAGCGAACGATCGACAGTAATTCCCAGGTAGATTGAGTTATGAGTTAAAATTATGTTCTTCGATTTGGTTATTTTGCCAAAAGGACGTTAAATGGGCTTGCTGCAGTTTTTCCTTCTTATAAATCCTTGTTTTGTACAGCTAGAGCCATTCCGTCTGAGCAGGCGAATTACCTCTCTATGATCTCTGTCATGCCACTAATGTAAAGGTCGAATAGAAGATCGGCCAGTACCAGCCTTGAAGTAGCCTTGTGGTAGACCGTTTTTAAGCCATTTACATTTACTAGTACGGCCAACAGCCTAAGAAAACATAGAAAAACAGCAGTGAAATTACCACATTAAAATATTTCCAATAATTTATTCCATCCTTATCTAGCTTATATATCAATAATTGGGCAATCCTTATCTAGCTTTAATTACCACTTCTTACAATTGTTGTGGTACATATTAAGCGTTATGTAATTCCAGCCGTCAATTTAGCATATACTCGTACTTACTTGCTTCCTTTATTACATATCTCTTATTTCGTTCTTTGTCTTACTTTAAACATTTATTTATTTTATTTATTTAAGAATTAATTACTATAAAACATTGATTAGCTTACAAAAATAACAGGAACCGAATGGCATAACCTTAACCTTTTGCTTATTTGTTTCTGTCACCCAACTGGGACTAGCCCGTTCTAGGGTGGACAGGACTCCAATACTACAATCAAGTTTGCTTGATTGCTTGGTTGCTTACAAATGTACAAGTTTTAGTAAAAAACTATCACACTAAATTGCCCTAAAATGTGGTCTTCAGAATAAAATAAATAATAATAATAATAAAAAATATTAAAAACTATAATAAATAAAATGCAATTCCATTATTAAATCGGCAATAAATATAATATAAAATTCGATTAAATAATATAAATAAAGCTATATGTGAGAAAAGAAAGAAACAGTCATTAATATTTAATATTATGTTAAGTAATATAGGATTTAATATAAAAATACCCAGTCTAAAAGTATAATTCATATTGTCAAAGTCCAATAATTTTTGGTAGTTAGTTCAATGTTAAAAAATACTTAACATATAAGTTTAAAAATATGTTAATAATTTGTGCACCTAAGTTTTATTATACTATTATTTCTAACATTTGATGTATGGTTAGTCTGTCATGATTCGATAACCATTTCTTTAATTTATTTTTGAATTCCCTAAATGTCAAATTCATTTTTATTTCCATATTGATCAGATTGTAAAATCTCGGCGCAATGAAAGAGTAGTCTTTGACCAAATGATGTTTTCCTTCTGGGTATTATTAAGCTATTTTCTAAAACTTGTCTCGTTGGTTGCCGGTTCTGAATTATTCCTAAATTTGAGTTATTGTCCAAAAATAGCCTTAAGAGGGATGTTTTTTGAAAAAGTTGCCTACAATCAAGAACTTTAGCTTCCTTATAAAGTTCATTAGTTGCATGGCGATATGGTCTACGTAAAATAATTTTTAATATAAATTTCTGCTCAACTTGCAATGGCTCTAGCAGGGTTTTACCACATCCATCCCATCCAATTATGCCGTAAGTAATAAGCGATTTACATAAAGCATAATAAACAGTTTTTAGTGTTTTGGAATTCAGAATATTCCTCAGTTCTTTGAAAACATATTCAAGGATTCGCACCTTCCTAGCCACGTTATGCATATGAGAATCCCAACGGAGAAAGCAATCTAGAGTGATGCCTAGATATTTCCAAGATATTTCTCTTTGTAAAGGCTGACAGTTACAAGACTCTATGCTATCGCATTCGTGTATTACAATAGTTTTATTAGTAGTGGGTTGACCTCTGGTTGTTATACTAAATGGCATGTATATGGTTTTGCCAACATTAGGCGTCAACATAAAGTTTCCTAGCCAATTTTTAACAATTTCCATGCCCTCGTTTGCTTTCTCAAATGTGTAATCCCAGTTTGAACCCTTGAATAGTATAACAGTATCATCGGCATATGTGATGATTTTACCTACTGGTAACTGACATAGGTCATTTATGTAGACGAGGAATAAAATGGGTCCCAAAACGCTACCCTGTGGCACACCATACGTAAGATGCTGGCTTTTACTCTGCAGGCCCTGGATAGTGACACTTTGTACCCTGTTGGATAGGTAACTCTCAAACCATTTAAGACTTGTATAGTTAATTCCTACACTGCTACATTGCATTCGCCTTTTCTTTTAGATCTTTTTCCTCTGAACTTTTAAAATGCATTATTAAATAGATTAACTTTACTGTAACTCCTAGTAGTAAATCAGAAGAACCTAGCTACATATCTGAGTGCATTATTTTCAGAGCATGGATATTTTATTAGAAAATTGTTATTGTCTTTAACGAACTGGTTGTAAAATTAAAATCAAAAATTTTAACAAAGAGAAAACGGCACTCAACTCTTTTTATACTATTTTTCAAAACATACAATTTTTCGAATTTCCAAAAAAAAAATTATTTTTCCCAATTATTTATATTAAAAGTTGCTTATTGGCTCTTGCTGATTCACCGACTTTAAGGATGTCACTAATTAAATACTGAACCTGTATAAAAAAGGTATGAGTTATGAATGTTAAGAATAATTCATATCTACCTATGTTAAATAACATAATATTATAACATTTTGGAATTAATAAGTTACGACTCTGACTACAGCTTCCATTTTTGGCACTGTTCTTTTAAACCTTTATTTTATCAATCCTATTTTGAACTTATTTTGACTTAGTGTAGAAAAATATAGAAATTGGTAAAAACATATTTATTTTATTATTAATAATAATAATATATTTTGTATTATTTCAGTCGCCACGTGAAGTCTTACTTTCTCTTCAAGTTCTCTTTCATGTACTGTGCAGTCATCGGCGCCTTGACAGTCATTCTGATAGCGCTCCCCATCAGTTGGCTCACTAGAAGTCAAAAGGACGCCGAATTGAACCCAGATCTCTTCTGCAGCCTAACCAACTACTTCATCAGAAGGAGAACGAGAAGAAGCTCATTCTTCAGCATAGAAGAAAGAGAGCGTACACGCGAAGAAAAAGAGAGGTTAGAACGTTTGGAAATGGAGACGACGAACGCATATCTTTCTCTCGATATGGCCTTAAAACAATTGAAAGACATATCTGAAAGCTGATTGTTATTTTTATTATTAGTTAATATCTGAATATAAAATCGTTATTATTATTGTTTTGTTAATTTATTCGCTTGGCTACGAGCGTCGTATACGGAGACTCTGGCCCTATCCTACTCGCGTAAGTCTTCCCCTTATAAACAAACTCTTCATATGAAACGTCGACCACTTTTTCAAAATTCAGTCTGTTTCCAATTTTCTGCGATATATTACTGGTCAATATAGATGAGCATAGTCCTGGGTTCTTCATCATAGGCGTCTTAATAAACTGTTGAATATTTTTGTATTTAGGCGACACGGGTTGAAACTTTTTTATCGGTTTCGCCTGGTTTTTTAAATCTTCTGCCAAGAGGTATGAATATTCGCTCAGTAGGGTTCCTAGACGGCGACCGCGATGGTCTTTCGCAGTCGCGAGAAACATTATTTCGAATATGCAGTCCACGTTATATCTGGAATTAATATACATTATTTATATAATAGATTCATCAAAGTAATAATTTAGAATGGAAGTAAACATTCAATGGTTTCTCTGAAATTGTAAATCTTAAAGCTTATTATCTCAAGGAGATATTTTATATGAATTTATTGCAACAGCGATTTCTTCCCCTGCCAATCTGCGAATCTAAAAGTGCTTTGATTCTCGGTTCAGCAAAAGAATGAAAATCAACTGTCTGGACTTTGATAACTGTTAGGATATTAGTAGCAACATCCGTGATTTTATAGTGGTTAGTGATGACGTATATTTGGCTGTATTCGCGTTCTCTCTCGCTTGCCTATTTGCTCGTTTGTATGATTTTCAATTCTTATTCACATTCAAACTAGAGCGCGTGTCTCGTCTCTTGCCCAGGTTGTAGAATTTCGTGGTATATGCACTTTAACAAAGATAATAATAACTGTTAACTTGCAGCGAAAAAAAAAGCAAAATACAAAATATTCATCGTCTGTTATACCATTCAACATAACTAATAACAGTAGTCTAGCAAATCGACAAAGTTTCATCGATAAAAATTCTTAGCTGGCAAAATCGCTGCAATAACTGCGTATTATGCCTGTTTCCATTCTGAAATGACTTATGGTATACTGATATGAGGGAATACTACAGAGAGTTCTAGGGTTTTTATTTGACAGAAAAGTGCACTGAGAGCAATTGCAGGAGTATCCCGTGACAAGCACTGCAAACCATACTTTATATACATATTTTTTATAGTTTAATAATAATATTATGAATTTAATATTAATATCTAGATTACAATGTTTAACGTAACATACCTGACCATGTACATACGTAGTTTTTTCCAATACTTTCTATTGTGTAATTATTTTTTGTATGGAGTGCCTGAGATGACTATTAATATTCTTATAATAAATATTTATTTTATATGTAGGTTGGTAGGAACCTATACATGAGTACATGGATTCAGCTCTATTTTTTTAATTTTATTTGTCTGCCGTGTAAAGCCGACTTTAGTCAACGCTATTGTTAAATTAATATTTCTGCTTTAATAGTTTTATATCTACATATAATAATATATTACTAGCAACTGACGAATTCTAATATGCGATAATTAGCATTCATTGATAATTCATGCTTTTATTGTATATTCTGAATGAATAAATTGAATGCTGAATACTGAATTCTGAATTCAAAAATACGTGCCTTTTACAAAAGTTGAATTCAGACAAGTGATGCATAATCAAATGATGAACGCTGCAAAACAGCGTGTACTCAGATCAAACGACCAGGTTTTCAGTACGCACCTGAATATCACCTAGAAAACAAGATAGTTTTATTTTTAGTTACCTAATAAATATTATATCTGTAATATATTCATAATATACACATACAAATTATATTGAGATAAGATATAGGTTCAGCCGGGAGCGAAACGCATTCGAACTAACGATGCCCCGTGTATTCGAAGGCAGGTTGTTCCATATTCGTGCGGCATATACAGCAAAGGACTAGGCAAAGAAAGCTGTGTGATGCTGATATAGATATATGATCCCCTAGATGGGCCTTTCGCGCTCGAAAATGATCCCTTCAAAACCACTACTGAAAGCCGGCCAGTAGTAGTTAGGTCGCAGTCCGCTGGCAGACAGTCGACCGTTTCCGGTATGAGAGCTGCCGCAGAGAATTTTGGCGCGCTATTCTCTCGCATACTGTTCAATTTATTGCTCTCTGACACATGATTTACAAGCAAAGGGTATGTGAGGGCATATCTAGCTAATATGTCGATGGATGCTGAGGTATAAACAGAGTATTCGTTGACTGAGACCGTAATGGCAACCCGTGGGAAGATAACGCTCCGAATTTGGATGTTAGGTTCTGAGGAATATCATCTTCCTGCATTTTATGTTCGATCAAAAACAGAGTCTGACGTCAAATACCTACCCTAATTACTATAATACTCACAGTTCAAAGAGATCTGTCCTTGAATCGACATTTAGCATAAAATTAATAAGACTTCTGGAGGCGGCGTCCTTGCATATTTCGTTCTGAAATCTTTCGAAGTAAGCCTTTTCGCCTGGTTCTGTCTGCACCTGAACCAAAGATTGTTTATACATTTTTTTCCAAAAAACGTCATAGATCTAGAATGCATAAACTTAGTATATTTTTGAAGACAGCTCTCAGTATTTAAATTAACATACATCCACTTTTTACACGACTGTCCAACTTAAAAGGGGTGTAATGTGTTTAGGGTTCATCTACATATGTAGGTTTCCCGTTTCTTTATTCCACCATAACTTTTAAACGCTTGAACCGATTTAGAGGCATGTGGTAATGTTAGAATCATTATACCATACAGAGTGTTGTAGGGTACATTAATTGTCCAAAAATTAAGTAAATGTTTGTCTAAACGTCCGAATCTCGTCAATAAATTAGAGCAAATATATCGAGTTTCGTGTCAAATGAAAGGTCTGATTGAGTACATTCCGAAAATACTTATATATGTGTATCGTATATTGATAAATACATAAACCCCAAGTATTTCATAAAAAAACCTTTATAAAAATAATTATATATGTACAGTAGTTCACTTTTTGTAACGACAGTCGTGTTTTTTATTCCTTTTAATATATTTACTTGTTTCAACCTTTAAAACTTGGTAGCGGCCCACCATAATGTCTAACGACAATTATTTTACAGGAAACCGGTTGTATTATAGGTACTTAAATTTTTAAATGATTAACTTTTGAAAGTAATTCAAGCTTCTACTCATTTTAATCATTAAATGTACCTATTAATCCGTCTTTATACTTATATCACAAAATTTGCCTAATAAAGCAAAAGCTTCTTTGGTTCAATTCGGTTCATAAAAGAAGACAGACAAAAAATTGCAAATATAGATGGAATAGTGGGTATGAACCAATATTTGATTATTATGTATTATTATTCTTAAAATTTTATTATTGAAATTGCATTACTTGTACATATAATAATAAAAAATATATAGGGATTAATTACACTTAAATAATGACTGGCCCCAGAACGAATTATTCCAAAAATATTATAAATTGATAAATACCTGCAATTTATTAAAACAAATAGCAGCCACTTGTCGGCTATCATCGTTGGTGACAGCTACTAAGGATACGCCATCTTGAGCCGCATCAATGCTCAGCAATACTAATTCCTCTTGACCTTGCGGCGATTTTTCCAATTCAGCTCCAATGCATACGGCTTCATCGATTAAAAACGATTCGCGATAAATCTGATATAAAAATATTAAATTAACACATCACCTATAAAAATAAACATCATAAACCTACGTTCAATGCAGCTTCCAGTGTTTCATCTGTGAGACTTTCGAATCTGTATTTTCGATCTTCTGTGATGCCCCACACTTTCATCTTTGTTACAATATCACAATAACCTCGAGCGAAATGTTGAACGAACAATATATAAATGGTGCGATAAGAGTGAACCGAGTTGGAATGATCACGTTGTTTACTGATAACGAGCGAAATGTAGAAACTTTTGTGGGTCAGTATAAATTATTAGAGAGGGAATAATTGACGTTACTATACGAGGTCTCTAAGTACGTAGCCGGAGGAGGCAATGTTGCTATTGTCGTTATCCATAGCAGACTGGGCTGCTGTCAGTGTTCCGCCGCTTTTGTTGTGTGGGTAGGCAAACGAATTAATGAATTTATTATCTGTAGTGGACGTTGTTTGATGAGTTTTTATAAGGGTGAATCTGCTTCTTCGAGAACGTGTGTAGGAAGTTCTATCAATTTTATTTCATTTAATGTTCGCATAACCAAAGACTACTATTAGAAATTTACATTAATCTTAACCTACTGAAAGTAATAAATATACATAATATTATTTCATGATGTCGTACGCGTGTATATATTGTGACATAGATAGTTGGGGGATACCTTAGGTGACCTATAGAATCTATAGTAACCTGTAGAAACTAGAATCGCCTTAGTAAAAGTCACTTGTTTTTCTTAGAATACGATTTATTGGGTTCTTAGTCCCACATACGAGATTATAACACCGATCATTTAGGTTAAAATAGAGCAAAAGACGTGCGATCCTCATCCAGGGTCGGCTTGCAAAGTATTGGATTATAAAAGAAATATTGATTGAAGCACGTGGGGACACGGGAATGTAGGAGGTGACGATCTTCGACGGAGTCGCGTTTCTCTTCCCGGTCTGCGCTTTGCGCCTACGGCTGGCCGATCCCCGTTCTTCCTCTTCCCGGTCTGCGCCTTGCTTCCCTACGGGAAACGGCGGGTGATGTACAGGCGACGGGCGGCACTCTCGTACGTGCGATGATGTTCACGCTGGCCGCGGTCGACCGTCTTGCGATTCGGTAGGTAGATCGGCGCGAGAATGGTCCAACGGAGAAGATTAATCCGATAGGAGAATCCCTGTAATTATACAGGAGCAATAAGTGGGAGAGAAGGAAAATGAGGAGTCAGTTTGCCCAATCCTAGGGAGTCGGCTCACTCTTCAATCCATCCCTTCCCAACCGAACGGATAAGGATTCATCTTGTATCTAAATATTGAACAACCGCTTCAAAACTCACCGGGTTAATTTATCCAATTACGTGCACCACGGGATTCTCAATTAATATCGACCGCACCAGCTGAATTGCGAATTCGAAAAAGAAGAGCCGGAAAGATGGCCGTCTCATTATACCGCTTCCATACTGATTGCCTACTCGACTCGTTTTGGCTTCCGGTGCTTAATTTACATTTATTTTATTAATTTGAATAATTGTTACAGTATTTTTATAAAATACTAGATTTAATTTCTAGTTCAGCGGATCTGATTAAATGTGGCTAAGTGTCCGCGTTTTTACGTACGGAATTTAATTAACAATGTTTATCATGATTTTGTGTATTAAAAATTGTATAATACCCAAATAAATTATTGTATTAATTTTCCTAGCATCCTGGTTTATAATTTGATCTTTCTTTATTTTTACCGACTTAATTAAAATTATTCTTTTTCCTAAAATCCATTTTCATAACTGAATACAAGATTTACTTGTGGCAATCGACTAGCCGACAATGGATTCGGTGTCAAATGTACGCTTGTAGATACTACGATAGTCGTATGTCGTATATGACAGTCCTAGCTTGCAAAGCTTGTGAATTGCATCAAGATGGCGCTGCATACATCTTATGCGTGTGTATATTGTTGTTTACAGTGCAATGCGAATTTATCGGGGAAAACAGCAATCGTGTCACAATATATACTTTTTCTTGGGTGCCTAACAATATTGGGCTCGATTGCGTTTCTTCGTGAACTAAAATCGGAAATTAGTTCGTGTGAACGAGACAGGGCAATACGCTAGAGCGGAATGTGAAATGAACGGTTGTCACTTTTTCGCGTTAAAACTACCCACCCAGCATCTGAATCTAGCACCGCACGAAATGTGTTCAGATTTATTCGGAGGAATATAAGTTCGACAGGTAGTTTTTATCGACGATCGTTCGTTTCATATTCTGCTCTAATGTATTGCTCTATCGCGTTCGCTTGAACTAATTTCAGTTTTAGTTCACATAGAAACGCAATCGGGCCCATTATCACCGAGCATTAATCAAACGCAAACGTAATCATATATTACAATTTCTGTATTAAAAAAACACAAAATAGGAAAACAAATAGTCGAAATAATAACAGAAAAAAATATGTCAAAAGGCGCAAAAAAAAAATATTATAATAAAAATGATCGTCAAAGTAAACAAATTGTTAAAAAAACGAATTAAATTAGACTGATAAATTACAGATAGATGGATAGATAGAAAAATATTTATTGTGTAACTGTTAGCTTTACAGATATTTTGGTACAAATATTATATTGAAGATAAAGGATCCCGTTCTAAGGCGGCGGTGCCACAGCGTACTAATCTATTGAAAGAGAACAAATTTAAAAAAATCGCGATTTTGTTTTGTCATTTACTTTCCCGCCCGAGAACACGACGAGAAGGGAACTTGTTGTGAACGCGCATTTTTAAAAAAAATGAAATCGGAATCGAGAAACAACCCGCGCGGCCTGAGGTGCCGCAATGGCGCCTAACCGGGTTCGACCACCGGCCGAGAGAGGGCGCTCATAAATGTTATTTATGAAATTAATATTCAAATTAAATCGGTCCTTTTCTACTTGCCGGGAGGGTCTTGGGGTGGCTAAATTGATTTTTATCATTTCGTCGACTTGTTTTATTATTTAGTTGTCTCAAAAAAGTTCGAAATCAATTGGCTTCAGTTTTAAATGTATGTGATTCCTATAATTCACGCTAATGCTGACGTTGTGCGAGCATTTAGAACAGACTTTGTGACGTCAGAAATACAAGATCTGACCCAGCGGTTGTAAATTTTAAAAATGATTCCTCCGTAATTAATTATCCTATTTTAACTAAAACAAACATCATATTATTGTTTCTAATAATGAGTTATAGTTATTTAAATTCTAAGTGTCAACATATTTTAAAATTTTCTCACCTCTAAATAATAATTCAATAATAAATTTATAAGAATATAGTGCAATTCTACAGTCTGGATTCACTCGCGGTTAACACGGGACGCGTCCCGAAGGATCTTATCGGTCTGAGCTGTTCACTTTAAATATTCGACCAGCGTGTCTATGGACAAAGTCGACCATCGAAAACAAGCGAGCTGTCGTTACTGGCTGGGGGCAGATCGACTTTGCTGAAGATACATCGGACGACTTACTGAAGATGGTGGTGGATTTGATTGACCAGCCGACCTGCCGAAGACTATATGCAAAAACTCTCAGAAAGAGGTTACCGCAAGGTATAACGGACGATCAATTGTGCGCTGGAAGCTTAGAAGGAGGACGATACTCTTGTGGAGGCGATAGTGGTGGACCACTGCAAGTGACGATAGCTGATAAC
The DNA here is from genome assembly GCA_944548615.1 of Micropterix aruncella. Taxonomy (NCBI): domain Eukaryota; kingdom Metazoa; phylum Arthropoda; class Insecta; order Lepidoptera; family Micropterigidae; genus Micropterix; species Micropterix aruncella. The sequence goes on along the minus strand of OX155960.1, from coordinate 29,499,613 downwards.
CAATGCCTCTTCAACATAATCGCCGTTACCAGTATTGGAAAGAGCCCTTGCGGAAGTGCCAAGGGACTTGGCATATACAATGCCGCGAAGAGTCATGTGAAATAAATGGCGTTTTAGGAGTATGTCTACTGCCGGAAAATTGTCCAAACACTGACGGGGATTTGCCAAAAAGGAAACTATCACAATGTTGTGTAATGTCGGAACAAGAGACTGTATGCTGTATTCAACACAGCCCCATGAGCAACAACACGAGATCATCAGAAAACCAGGATAAATCCAATAATGCATCTTCTATATCACTGCCTACTACAACAACTACCAATAAGTCACCGGTCATCTCTACAATAGCTCCAGAAAAACCTTAAACATCGCCACAAGCCATAACTACCAATTTCATAAATGACAGTGTGAAAAAACGAACTAAATCCGAAAAAAATAGCTCTGCAATATTGAGTACAAATTTAACAATGACAGCCATTGCTGTGTTGGCGATTAATTAATTTATTTTATTTTATCTGCATCCAAACTTTTCTCTGGTCGTAACGGTCTCCGTTCCATCGGGTTCAGAAGAGGGAGGAAGAGAGAGTGCACCCGTGGTCGCGCGCCCACCTGTGCACTATAATATAGCCTGCGCACTTGACTGCTTCCGAACAGTGGACTCTGAGAAGATTAAAGAATTCACTAGAATCTACAATGCAGTCGCTATGGCCGAACACGGCTAGAAGGATATATATATATATATAGTATTTGACAGGAAAAAAACATATTTTATTTTAATTTCTCTAAGATCGTTGGCGCGCTGTTTTTTTCAAATTCTGTGGAATACACAATATTCACTGAAGGTATAAGCTATCTAGTAACGCGTGTTAAGAGGCCTATTACAAAATAGTGTAGGTATTCTTTTAAAATGAGTTTAAAAAATGAACGCATTTTTTTTTGGATGTAACTATAAAAGATAGGATAAATAAATAAAAAAATAAATAAATAACTATTCAACCCTGGGAGAAAACCGCGGCACTGAGCGCTCTTCTCTTGCGCAAGCAAATATATACACAATTTCTAATTGTTTTTTGCAGTGTTTTCTCCTTTCTAATGACAATAATTTATATTATGTCGTATTGCTAAAAGAGTGAACTTTAATATAGTATAAGTATTATATAAGAATCTTATTTTATTTCTGAGAAAATTAGAATGATACAGGAAGTTTTTTTTTAAATTTTGTGTAATTGTAAGTAATGTATACCTTGGATATGTGGTCAAAAAACGAAAAAATAAGGCCGCTATGGTCAACAAGAATACATGACGGACATAAAAAAAAATAGTATACGGTTTTCGTTGTAGTGATATTACTGTATTAAGGAGCTCAAAGTTTGCCTTCCGAGCGTTTTACGAATAACGACTTTCGGAAAATGGGCTGAATAAGTAAATAATATTCGTTATATCTAAAATTAAAGGCCGCTATGGTCAACATCAAGAAATGGTCCAGGTAATTCAGTAATTAAAGTTTGTAGAAATCTCTTCATTTCTTGGAATTAGAACGCCAAAAATCCACTTTTCTTGCCTTTCTGGAAAAAATATGTGATAGGGCTCTTAAGGCCATTTTATGTAAAAAAATAAACAGGATGTTGAAAAGTGTGATTTCTTTTACAAAAATCGAAAATGGCTGTAATAATTGTTCCTATATCTCAAAGCACCATTAAAAATTCAGGCTGGAGGATATTTAAAAAAAAACCTTGATTGTTTTCAAATATTTCTTTTTGTCTTTAAATATCTATGCTTAGCTATTAAATTCGTTTAGCACTGATACGAATAAAAGCCTTCTTGTCTGTTAGCCTATTGCCAAAAGATTCCCCGTCAAAGACAAAATCATCGTACGGTATATCTATGAGTTTTTCAAAACCGAGCTTATCTCCTATTTTCTGCGAAGTCTTCGATGTAAAATAGGCCGTGAAGAGTTGGGGGCTCCTCGTGATAGTTGTCGTGATGAGTGGTTCCACGTCTGCGTATTTTGGATCTTTGGGGCGAAATTTCGCTATGGGCTTTGGCTGGTTCTTCAAGTCTTGAGCAAGTTGGTAGGAGTATTCACCGAGTGCCGTTGCTAAACCGTGACCTCTGTGATTCTTTGAAGTGGCTAGGAACATGATTTCAAATATACAGTCCACCTTGCAGCTGAAACAAAAAATATGTCGTGAGTATACTGGAAAAGTAACCAAGTCCAATTAGTAATTCTCAAATTTCTGCAATTCAACTGCAATTCAACTGCAATTTCCTCTGTTAAATCAGGCGAGAGCTTTATGTTTTTTATTAACCATGACAGCGTGTATGTACCATCGTATTAAAGCTTTATTTAATCAAAATCAAGAAAACGATTATAAACATTGTTTTTAACGAAAATGACACAATGACCAGATAATTTAAATGAAAGAAAATCTTAAATGATTTGGTTTTAAATTGCAAACATTAAATTAACTAATTGTCTTCTAAGTATACCTCTTTAGCCGTCATTTTCATTGTCAGTGTAAACTAAAACCTCAGTCTTCTTTAGAGTTCTCTATATCTTCTATGGAGAACATCAACAAACAAATCACACTTGTTTAAGGAAAAAATACCAAGTATAAGTAAATACAACTACATTCATGCATCATATCATACAGTTCGATTTTACGTGTTCAAATCCACACTTTGTCATTTTTGCCAGAACTAATCCTAAGTGTTAGGCAAAATTAAATTTTTTTCAAGTAGAGAGAAAAGATTTTCAGGACGCAGTTTTTTGTACAAAATATGGATTTTAGGGTATTCACACACATCGATTAAGACACATAGAATTATTAAAAATGGACTTAATCACATTTCTACGACACCGACAATGGGCTCGATTGCGTTTCTTTTGAACTAAAACAGAAATTAGTTCATGTGAACAAGACAGAGCAGTACGTAAGTGCGGAATGTGAAATGAACGGTTGTCACTTATCCGCAATAAAACTATCCACCGAAGGTACATCAGCCAAATCGAACACCGCGCGAAATGTGTTCAAACTTATTCGGGCGGCTATACGTTCGACAGAATATAGTTTTGGTGCGGGAAAATCGACGGCAAATAACGTATTGCTCTGTCTCGTTCGATTGAACTATTTGCAGTTTTAGTTTACAAAGAAACGCAATCGGGCCCAATATGTAACATACTTACTGATAAAATTTAGAATAACTCGAACAAGTATGGATATCAAATAACAAAGGTTTGAAAAATATGATTCTGACCATATTTACAACAATGAATCATGACTGTCAAACTACTAAAAAGTCATGTATGTACCTAGAAGACATCTCGGTAGAAAGTGACTTGGTGACGTCATATACCACAGAAAAACCAGAGATTTTCCACCAGAGACCACTGATAACAAATATATAATAAGGTTATATAATCAATAGTAATACATGTCAAAATATTATTTTAATCTAGGGTAAATATGTATGATCAATTCTAAATATGTATAATTTCAATGAAATAATTCTTAAATAAGAAAAACATGTCCATCGATGCGGCCATCAATCATAATGTTTAAAATTTGTGAATAATTTATACCCGGGAAGCCACGTACCTAATTAGATATATTTGTAAAATAGTACAGAATTTGGAATTAACGTTTTTTAATTGTCTGTAATGTTAATTATATTTCGATAAATATATAAATAAATGCAGGGATTGGAAAATAAATACATATGTATTGATGCAGTCTAACCATTAAAACATTATATTCAAGATATAATTGATTTTACTCACAACTCGAAAGGATCCATTTTCGAATTTAAAAATGACCAAAAAGCAAATAATCCTTTAAGAGCATCGACTTTACACTCTCTTTGGAATTTCTCGAACAGCGGTTCTTCACCTTCTTCAGAAGGTATTTGCAAATTGTTAAATGCAATCGCTGCTACTTCTCTTTTATCATCGTTGGTAACTGCTACCAAAGATACTCCATCCTTAGCGACGTCAATGCCTACCAAAGTCATTATTTCTAAAGTTTCAGAGGAATTTGATAGTCCGGCTGCTTTGCCCATCACATCTTCCATTAAGAAATTATTACGATATATGTGAATGGCTTGCTCGATTGTTTCGTCCGATAGGGATTCAATGCAATATTTTCCTGAAATATAGAAAAGAAAAATTATTGAATTTTCCACTAAAATATTATGAGAAAAGTTATAAGAAGCGAAATTGGATTGAATAAAAACGAATCATGCATATAATAAGAACATAGAAGAGGACTTTAAAATTTAGAAAACTGAGAAGTCAACATCGTTTAAAACGGGGTCACTTAAAGCGGGGTCGAAAATTGTAAGATAACAACTAACAGGATATTTCTTGACAAGAGAAATCAATTCGAATAGCAAACCTAAATGTATAAAAACCTAATACGACTTCAATTGTGAAAATTTGGTAATCGATGGTTTATGACCTGAAAATCCATGATTTACAAAGCCAACGCTCAAAGTATTGAAGCAATGTGCAATTACATTACATTACATTACATTTTCGTCGTATCTAATTGACGGCTAAAGACCGCTCTTGGACGTGTCAAAATAATTGGGTTAGGTAGTAAGTTTCGTTACTACTCTTTACTGAACATACATAGCTAGTCAAGAATTAACTACTAGATTGTCAAACTATAAATATAAATAATCAAAATAGAAGCCTAATATTTGAAGTAGTTAGTATCATGATTATAAGACTTATATTCATTAAATACCCCGCGTTTTTGGGGTAAAATGTCATCATTTAGTAGTTTTTCCCGATTTGGTAGGAATTTCATAATTCGCTCAAGCTTTGCGTCAGGTCGGTATTTATTCGAAATATTTTTTAAAACCATGTTTAGAAATGTATAACTAGAATATACATAAATTCATAAAAGCATTTTAAAGTAAATATCAAGATTTGGAAAAATGATAACCTCCATGGTAGAACTTTGACTGCTATGTGGTTCTGAGATCAAGCAATGATGATTGCAGAAATGTTGAGCAGACAAGTCAGAAAACTTTGATAGATTATTTCTGACATTCTTAGGTTTTTCTATACATTATAAGGCTATTAGTAGTAATGATGAGTCAAAATGACCTGGATGATTTTAAAAAACACCTTGCGCCTTGATGAAAATAGCCAATGGAAGTGCGCGAGGAAAGAAGAAGATTCTAAGAGCTTCCGATTATGTCATTGGATTTGGAAGAACGATGAGCGCCCCTTATAAACTACGGTGTCGAAAACTTTGGTGTTTCAAATGAGTTTTATTGTATTTTTGTAAAAAATTGTTTTTTAATTAAAGAATACTTTGTTGAGTCGTCAATGTGAATTGAAAGACGCGAACATTGATTTATTTCATGCTCGCATTAAAAATGCCAAAATCACAGAGTGAAAGGAAATATCACAATAAAGTTTGAAAATCAAAGTTTATACAAAATTCATTATAATTAAGATGATATGTGTTTTCCCTCTAATAACTACTTATGATTAATCATATAGCCATTGTTAACAGCCTCTTGCCCAAGAAACATCCACGTCATATTTGATGTAGAGAGAAATCCCCTAACGCCGGACGGCAACTAGCGTCGGACACTAATATTATCTCGACAAGTCGCGGCGCGATCGATACAAAGACGTTGGAAAAGGAAAAGCGTACGCTTTCCAGCACCCTTTTCACCCGTCTTTGTATCGATCGCGCCGCGACTTGTTGAGATACTATTAGTGTCCGACGCTAGATGCCGTTCGGCGTTAGGAGACTTCCCCCTATTGGTATATGTAAAGATCTTGCCGAAAAGTATAATTTCTTTATTGGCAGAATAGTTCAAGTTCAAGTTCAAGTTGTTTATTTTTCAAAAATCTTTACAGATTGTAGAAACATACTAAAATAATAATAATAATTGAAAGCATGAGAAATAACTATATAGAAATGATTATATTAGCAGAACAATTTTTTCATAACTGTATACACTAAGAAGAGAATCACCCTTCCCTCCCCCCCCCCCCCACCCTCCTTATTCACCACTAATCTGGGGTGGAGTGAGTGTATCGCGGATGTGTACCTGTTTAACTTGCAAAATCGTGCCGTGAGAGTAATCGCTCAAGGAGTTGGGTATTTTATTGACTTTTATAGCTCTCAATCGGGGAAGACTTCGGTTTGGATACGAAATTATTTGCCTATCTTTATTATACCGGTAAAATTACAATAATAAAAACGGGGTTCGTATGAATGCGCACGACGGCGACCGATACGACAAAAGGGCGGTATCGCATATGTATGATATGATGTGTGGTTAAAATATTTAGTTAATGTATAATATACATATATTAATTTGTTTTTTTTTCTGACACAACCGTGGCACTCCAATAAGAGACAGGAAGTGAGCTCGCCCTATCATAGGAGTGAATAGCAAGACCTTACTCGTCACATTAGGAAAACAAACTTGTACATTTAATCTATGCGCAATTTAGGCTGGGCTCAGACAGATGCCTACAGTATGCCTAAATTTAGAAACTTATACCAGTAATTTGTGAGTTGTAAATTATATATTTTTTGTACTCTTGCATTTTAATGTAGGTATATATAAATATATAAATAATTGATAAATAAATAAAAATAGCATTATTATCACGTAGCAATATGCGATTTTCGAGAGCGTATCAACGAAGCCATCATAAACGAATGCATACACTTGCACCCCATCGACAGAAAAATAATTATTTCCAGCTTTTAAAACCACATACATCTAAATTCTGGAATACTTATAAATATTTAGGGCTTCATAATAAGTTTCTAAATATGTAAAATAAATCTAGGTATGAACATGCGCTATGAAAAGTAATTCTCCTGAAATGTATAGTTACTTTCTGTTTTAATTACCTAATTTGAGTACTAATTAATTAATTTATGACTTTCCTTGAAATACTTAAGAAGCAACCTAACAGAAGCTACTCGCACTTAATCGTCAGAAAAGAAAGGAGCATACTAGTCTATATTCTGAGACTCGCAAGACGGCGATTTCAAACATGTCTACCTAGCGACCGCCGCTGCTTAGATAAACGCTAGGTAGACTATTGTGAAATCACCATCATATCGCTAGCGGACAGACGTGACACTAAAAATCCTACATTAAAGCAGAAAACATTCCTTACCATCACTAGTGACATGGAACACCTTCATAATAATATTTTATTAATCACTTATTACTCGTGTAACAAATATCTCTCGGTGACACAAATATGTATTTTTAGCGACGAAATAAACGCGCGCATATCAACATGTGCACAATGAATCAACCGTTGTCAACGACCGCGTCGCGGTGCGCGCCGGTTTGTAGAACACAGATATGGCCCTATTCGCTGTCTCTTTTGCTTGCTTGTTTGTACGATTTTTAAATTCTCAATTATGCGTAAACTGGTAAACATATATTACATATAAAAGTGTATATCGATACTATCCTTCATAAATGTGTAATTTATTTATTTTATTTATTTATTTTATAATTTTATTGCTACATTCTGTATCTGGGCATACGAAATATACTGCTTTTGTTTTTGAGTAGTACACACAATAAAATCAATGGTAGTACTGACGTTTGAGTAGTACTGACTAATAAACTACTTTCAATACTAACACTAAGATAATGGCATAAAATAGTACACATATTAATACAAATATAAACGATAAAGGGTTAGTTACATACATATATATACATATAAACATAAAACATACATAGATATATTCTTATACACACACACATACATCTACATACACACACAAATATTATCTGTGTTTTATCTATAATAATCTAAATATCTATAATTATCTATACTGTCTATAATATCTATGTAATCTATATTATTTTTTATCTATAATATCTATGTTTTTTCTTGCGGACTCATATACGTGTAATCACGAATTGAAAATATCGCAAAATGCTTGCTTTACGTACAGTTACCAAGAGGAATAACCCTCATTGTCTATTGTGTCTACAGTATAGACCAGTGTTTTTCAACCTTTTTAGCACGCGACTTCATTTAGGGTAAAAAAAGTAAAACTCTTGAGCGATCCCCCCTTAGACTGTAAGTTAGTTCTCTCGACCCCCCCCTTTATTCTCTTCCACAGCTGTAACTGTAAACATCCAATAAATATAGTTTCTGTTAAAACAATGGCGAAAACCACATTAATTTTAACTGTTTTTCACATTCGAAGCTGCAACTAACTGTTTCCATCTCAGAGCAAAACACATACACAAACACCCCTAGGGTTGAAAACTACTGGTGTTGACAATTGATAATTTTCTATGACCGTTGCGTTTGTGTTGTGCGTTAATATGATAACATATTAGGCACACATTCACAATAGTTACGTAATAATAGGAATTTGGTTCCATTACGATTGAAATGTTATCTTGAGATATGGGTATCTAAGTGATATGGTTATACAACGTGTTTCAGCAATTGCTGCCGTAAATTTACCATTGTAATCATCACGGTATCTTAGTATGAAATTCGAATAGCTCTTCCCTGTTACATTTTATGTTTTCTAGGGACCCCTCCCTTAAAAAGGAGGTGCAGAACAGCATTATGTAGCGATATGCGATACATTGCTGCATCGCGGTCGACGAAACAACGAAACATTCATTTATTTAGGGCGTCCTACAACAAATTTATGAATTGATATTCCGATAGAAAACTTTAGTACAAATAAACCCTAACGGCAAAACGATACATACATTTTTTTTAATTAACGGCAGTATTTGCTAAAATACGATGTAACAGACATTAAGTTAAAAATTACAATAGCTGAACTAAGGGAAAAAAATGTACTTACTGGTTTTATGTATTCGTTTATGACCTTTTACTACTGATATCGTTACCATTCAGGTATATCACTATTGGTAATAAAAATAATATTATAAAAGTTAAGAAGTTTTATTCTATTTTCATTTGGAAATAAAAAAAATGCATATTTTATATGTTATTCTGTCATTCCAAAGCCGAAGCAGTTGATATAGTTTATTTCATTGCTAAATATATATATATATATACATATATATATATATATATATATATATATATATATATATATATATATATATATATATATATCTATATATATATATATATATATATATATATATATATATATATATATATATATATATATATATATATATATATATATATATATATATATATATATATATATATATATATATATATATATATATATATATATATATATATATATATATATATATATATATATATATATATATATATATATATATATATATATATATATATTGTGACCGACACGATTTCTCGGTACTTAGGATACCTAGAAATCGATGTGGTCGCTTGTTTGTAGAAACTAAAATTATAAAGAAAACATTAAATCACTTGAACGATGACATTTAATTAGTAAAAGGCAGATAACAATAAGAAAATATGAATTTTAAAGAACTCTAGAAGTGAAATCTATATTTACAACTATAATATTTGATTAAAAACTTTGAAAACAATTAAAAACTTTGGAAGTTAATATTTAATACATTTCAAAAACTCTGGAATCTAGCTCAGAACAATGGGACTTTTCTCAGAGGCCGGCTGATCATGAAGGGTCAACAGTCAGACGAGTGGTAGGTAGAAAACAGCAGTAGGGTAAGTACGATAAAATTTCAGTGATAGAATGTTCTGGAAAGCGGATTCAAACTTCCCGCCTTCAGCTCTAAGGTCGCGGCGACGTCACGTGGTTACGTGGCGGTGACTGGTACGATTTACGCCGTTATCGTATCGTACGGTACGGCGATGAATAGCGGCGCTGGCGATCGACCAACCCGGCTCGGACTGATCTTCAGGAAAGCTGGAATGGGCGTATTCTTGATTTCTGGAGTTCTTCAGCTGTACCCTTGTACCCTGACCGGCTGGAACGGTTGAATTCGGGAGTACTCTTCAAAACGGCTGGAACGATTGAAGTAGGCAAGGCTCCCAGAAGTTTGCCCCGTGGAAATTCTCCCCGTGGAAGTTCTCCCCGTGGAAGTTCTCCCCGTGGAAGTTCCTGAAATTATCCTCCACTTAGACTAGTCAGGTGTTGGGGTAGGAGCGAATAAGGGAAGCAGAGACGGCACCCTGCGTTCCGAGGAAATCGAATCTCGCTCCCCCAACTCAGCCAGATAAACCCTTCAAGAAGCAATACCAAGATATAATTATCGAACGTACTCACCGAGAAATATAATGTCTAACACAACAGAGAATGAAGACCACTCGGAACTTCCACTAACTAGCGCCACGGCTCCGATTTAAAATGCCCGGAAAACGAGTTTTTGGCGCTTCATATAGGCTCATATCAAATGTTCCAGAATTTTCTAGTTCATACTCGAACAATCGATCATATCCGGTTCACCGTTTGCTGAGTATAAATTGTGTAGCTAATTTCTAAATTTTATTAATTTAATAAAGAAGTCAAAACCGAGATTAATTTTATTATAAAAACCTTTTTGAATTTATTTATCCCCAAAATTCAATACAAGGACAGGACCACCTTGACTCTATGTCGTAAAATGGTTACTTTATTAGAAATATATATATATATATATATTTATATGTATATATATATATATATATATATATATATATACATATAAATATATATATATATATATATATATATATATATATATATATATATATATATATATATATATATATATATATATATATATATATATATATATATATATATATATATATATATATATATATATATATATATATATATATATATATATATATATATTTATGTCACCGACATAGCCAAAGCTATTTAATGGTACAATGCCATAGCTATGTATTCCTATGTTCTGCAAATTTCTAGTGAATAATGCGACATTCGTATACTACCTAGTGAAATATTACTTGTTTGCTAAAACAGAAAAATAAGGAAGAATACCTATGTTATTAATTCTAGAGCCTAGCCCCCCCCCTAACCACCCTCTTTCATAGAAGGCTAGTGAAAAGGTGAAAAACAGCATAATAATGTGCATGTATTGAATAGAAAGTAATTGCTCTTATTTCGCCTTCAACAATACAACGCTCCCCCGATCAAATAAACTGCGAGGTAATGGAAAAAATGTGTTAGGCAGATAATGGAGCATTTATCTTTCATGCGTGCTACACAATATGGCAGAATTCCCTACTTTTTACCCATATATTATTTTGCAAATATGGCTCTACATTCTGTTTTATTAATTTCGGCTCTCACATCTGCCCAAAATAAAAACGTTAATTACATTATGATTTTAAAATTCTCCAGCATGGATTGTCCATTTTGTTTGTGATGTATGTAGGTAGTAATGCCATTGGTAGCGTCAATAATTTTATCGATCAATAAAATACTACTAAATACTTCTGTCTATTCTTTTTATTTCTTTGTGAAAACAGAAATAATGGGGAAACGCTTAAATTTTAATAGATGCAGCTAAGAAATAAGTCCCAATTTTCATAGCCCCTCTTCCAAAGATAAAATTACGCTAGCACCAGCCCGACTCCTCAACACACGGCTAAAGAGAAAGTATTTTAAACGCGCTAAAAAAATCAACACGAAGACGATCAACACATATACATTTTGACCTCAATCCCCCCCCCCCCCCACTGTCTGTGTGTCTGTCTGTCCTCATGTGTGTGTGTGTGTATTCCGATATCGCCTAAACTCTTCATCCAATTGAGCTGAAATTTGACATGCATGCATCATTCGGTTATGGCAAGAGTTGAAAGTTGTAGCTGGAATCGGTAAAACAGAGGGCGCGCTAGTCATACTTCAATCTCGAAATATTGCAGTTAAAGATATGACATTTGGTACACAGATGCCTTGTTGGACCGAAATCACGTTGTGACGTTTTTGGTTGGAATATGTCCTATACGAGCGACGCAAATAATATTTAAAAACCGCCATATTTAAGAAAATTCAAATTCAAATTCAAATTCTTTATTTTACAAAAAATCGTAATATCAGTTACAAGTAAATAAAACCTAATCTATCTGGATCGCACGAGTCCTCTCCCTTATGAAGCGGTGAAACGGAGTGCACCGAATCTATCGCGGACCAGGGCGTCCTTTGCCCGCCTCTTACCCGGGGTCGGATGGCCAATGGCCAATTCAAGAGCAGTCGCCATAAGGTACGCAACCACCCCCGCTCTATAGCTTGCGCCGCACGGTGTGCAGGCCGTCCAGGGGCGCCAGAGGTTTGATTCCCAGGGGAGACTGGTTGACCCAGTGTCCTACCCAGGATTCGCACCCCATGCGGGGAGGCCGTCGGATGGGTGTTGACCCGTGAGTGTGACCGACCCTGAACACATGGGTCATCGTGGCCACCTCATCATGGGCCCGTTAGCCCCCAAATATGCGTCAACTGTTGTGATGACTGCATTACACCGGCAAAGGACCTCATATAAGAAAAAACGTACGTTTTCAATTTTTACCATGACACTCGACATTAGCGGCAATCGATCAATAACAAATTACAGAAAAACAAAAATAATTGATTTTGATAATGAAATAGCATGGCGTTTAATAAATCTTTACTTGAATACGGAATTACGAATTAAACTAGGTTTCAGCCGTAACTATCTACCTATCAACTATCAACTAAAAATCGGCAACTATCTACATAATATGTAAATACCGTATACTATCTACATAATACATAATATGTGAGCGAAAAAGCTTTTGATGGTTAGTGAGGGCTTAGAATTATTTAAAATGATAATAAGGGGTCGCAGCATAATAATATACAGTGATGCAAGAGAATGTTGAACTTCTGATTAATTTCATTCTGGCTTAGGTACCTACTGTGATTGAGGATTTATGCTGTAATCTTCACTAGAAGTTTGTGTCACTATACAAAACCTACATCAGACCAATGCTAGAGTTTGGATTTCAGATATGGAATCCGTACTTTGTAAAAGATGAGAACCTCTTAGAGAAAGTCCAGCGCCGAGCGGCCAAGATGCCATTGGGGTTCAAAAATCTGGAATATGCAGAAAGACTCCGCAGATTGCAACTGCCTACACTAAAGGATCATCGGATCAAGGGTGACCTCATTGAAACATATAAGATCCTCAACGGATGCTACAATTTCCCCGAATTGTCTTCTATATTCAAGAGAAACTACAAACATCATCTGCAAGAACACAACTTTAAGCTGGAGAAAACACGATTCCCCATGAATCCCAGGAAACATTTCCTGACCAACCGGATTGTGAACCAGTGGAACAGTTTACCTGCTGAACTGATCGAAGCGAGTAGTGTAAACATATTCAAAAATAGATTAGACGGACACCTTAAACAGAATTTGTAATTGCACTCAGTTTTATATTCAGACATATCAGCAATAATTATGCTGCCTGTTTGTAAATGTAATAATAATAATAATAATAAATTTACTAAAATTCAGCAAAACCATCATCGATTTGTCGCTGAATATGTCATACAAGATAAATCTAAATATATGATCTAAATAGGCAATTGCGTAAATCTTGTAATTATTTTTAAAATTACAAAGCAACGAAATGAAATATTCTGTGTAAAAATCTCCTCTACTGGCATTTCATTTATTCCACAGATTTAGAAAAAAAAAGAAATCTAAACAATAGCGCTAACATCCATCACTTTTTCATCAGCACCAAATATTGATTAAAAGCCATGCGAATAGCTTATTTCTATAACAGAACATTTACTTATTTGTTAAAAATTCACTTTATTATGATAATTTATAATTAACTACTCTGAGCAAAAAAATTACCTCGTCCTTTCCGCTAAGATTTATAAGTGTAGAAAATACGTATGCTTGATGTTTTACTAATAATGTTTCACTCATAAATGAAATCACATCACATGTCATATTTATTGATTAGATCATACTTTTAAATTAGATTCTTTCGTGGCCACTAGACATCAGTTTGCCTACGAGGCTCCTCCACTTCGACCCGTCTTCAGCATGGCGGGTCGCAGATTGTATTGACCCTTTTGTAACTTCTTTGATGAGGTCGTTCCATCTGGCCGGTGATCTGCCTCTGCTTCTTCTTCCCTCCACTTGACAACCAGAAAGCATTTTCTCCAGATTCTCTGGGTTTCTCCAGGCAACATGACCGAATAACTGCAGGTCCCTTCTCATGCATACGGTGGAGAGCCTCACTTGGATGCCGAGTTCTTCCAGGACAGATTTGTTGGTGCGGCGTGCTGTGCATAGGATTCCTAGCAGTTTACGCCAACACCACATCTCCAGTGAATCGATTTTGGTACGTATCCGAGGCTTCAGGGTCCATGTCTCCGATGCATGGAGAAATATCGAGAAAACCAGAGCTCGAACCAGCCTGACCTTAGTCCGCTGACTTATACCCCGATTATATAGATCTAATTTAGTTCAAACCAGAAAAAATGGCACAATTGAAAACTAAAAAAAAAATATTTACATATTTCCATGTCTGTAAAAATATTTGTCTATGTTTACAGCATAAATATTTGTAAGATAAAGTATATCATTTTATAGACTTAATTGCAGATCTATTAAATATTTAAAGGCATATGTTTATGGTTATAAATTTAACCTTTTCTCCGCGTTTGGTTTCAATAAATTAAACAAATAATTGAAAATTTTACTTATTCTAGTAGTTCTGTCAGCGGTAGACCTTGCGTGCATAAGAACCATTAAAACGACCACCATCATGAAACGGAATAATAATGTTAGCCCCAAGAATGACAAGAATGTCAACCTTACCACCCTCCATCTCGGGTACCTATACAATAAAAAAATATATTATTTGTCTACTCGAGGAAATATTTTTTTTGAAATTTGACTGTATTGAAAACTTGACTATTGAGCAATATTTATTTTTATTTTTCCTCACCCCCTTCATTTTGTGTATATATTTTTGTAAAACATATAATATTTGTCTTAATTTTGACCTGATTATATTGTCGTCTTGATCATCATGTCGTGATAATATTGGAAAATATTTATTTATTTCAACCCAAATTTAAACGGCCACCTTGAAACGGAATTAAAAAAAAATCCCTACACATACGTCGTTTTTAAAGATGTCAAGGAATATTCAAGCCAATTTAGAAAGTCGAACAACGGTCAACTACAACGGGCAAATCCCTCACCTCAGATAGTTTTAACGATATTAGATCGTCTGTCACCTGTGAGGTGAGCGTAGAAGACTTGGGACGAAAACAGTCCACTCTCTAGTTACGCCACTCGCCAGTCAGAGGCCACCGTCTTACGGCGAGGCACCAGGAAAGGTAAAAAGCGGGCAGTCTCGCCCCCTGACTACCAGTTTGGAATGATATCTCCATCAGGATACCTCCTACCTCCTGACTGGTTACAGGATCGACGTCGCTTGCGCGGTCCTCTCCCTTACGTAGCGGTGTCTACCGTATCTATCGCAGACCACGAAATCCCTTGCAAGACTCTTTTCCCGAGATCGGGTGGCCGAATGATCGTTTCAAGAGCAGTTGCCGTAAGGTTAACAACTACCTCCGCTCTGTAGGAAACATAGCTGTTTCCAGACTCCGCGGCTGTTAGTCGGAATGCAAAATCGATTGGCTGCCTCTTCACGGTGCGCAAACCTTCCAGGAGCGCCCGAAGGTTGACTCCTAGGGGAGACTGGCCCACAGGCCAGATTCCTACCTGGGCTCGCACTTCTGCGTGGAGGCCGCCGGATGGGTGTTAACCCGTGAGGTTGACCGACGCTAAACGTATGGGTCTTAGTGGCCTAACTACAACAGGGCCCAATAGCTCCCCTAGCAGACGGTGAGCAAAATGGTCAAGTTAAAACAACTTACCATAAGTTATTCAGTTTTTAGTCCATCCTGATAAATCTTGAAAAAAAATACTGTATATGCCCTGCCCTTCTTGCAATTAGCGATCTATGATTAATTTATCTCTAATAAAGGGCAAGAAACTAAAGGCCAATGTACCTAATGACATCTGTTAGTCAGCCAGTATTCAGTATAAATAACAGGGTTCGACGGGAAAACTTTCAAAACTACCATTTAGGCGTTTTTGGTAACATAAATTCCGAGCAACTTTTTCCTCGTTTCCCGCGCGCCGGCTGGTCGTTTTTGTGCGGCGACAAACCTAAGAAGTTTTACGATACAAGTTTAGTTTTTTTTTGTTTTTTTATGCCTTTGGGCTAAGTTGTCGGGCTCGTAGGTATATTAGAAGGTAAAACAGTTATTCAGTTAGTAGTTTCTTTCACAAAATCGCCCCGTTTCGTAGCTGTTTAGTAAACAAAAAGTGAATTTTCCCAGTGTCTTTTCTACGAAATATTCGAATCTTAGAGAACTAGAGTTTATAGGAAAGTTAGGAGTCAGCCTATTGAGTGAATAAGTAAATTCAAATTCAATGAAATAAAAAAACAATAAAAACAAAAGAAAAAAAACACGACTTCCGTTACAGAAAGTGACATATTGTATTTATAATAATTGTTATTGCGGTTTTTTTTATGAAATACTTGTGGTTTATGTATTTATGCATTTAGATAGATGTAAATTTCCGGAATTTACCCAATCAGACCTTTCATTTGACACTAAACACAATACATATATGTTAATCTATTGACATTTAGACATATAGACAAGTATTTTATTGACATTTTGACAGTTTAGGTATTCTTTGACACTCAGGATGACATAATGATTCTATCAATATCACACACTTCTAAATCGGTTCAAGCGTTTAGAAGTTATGGTGGGATAAAAATCAGGGTTTTATTAATACTTCATACCGGATTTTTTCCAAATACAATTGCTTAGTTTTATAATTTTCCAAAACATTGGATTGGAATAAATTCTTAAGAACCAAAAACGGTTATAAAAAAACCGGTAATATTTTGTGGAGTGTATTAATAAAACATCTTGTATAATTAATTTTACTAAATTAATATTACAAATATTTCTCTTCGTTACCAGGCCTACCGGATCTATTCCTCACGGCAGCGAAGAGGAAGAACGAAAACACTAAAGTGTCAAATGATGAATGTCAACACGCACCGCAAAATATCGCGATTTATATTAAAGACGCTGCTTTCTTATTATATGAGAACAAGGGATCGCGGCACATACCCTATGACAGTGTTCCGCAAACTTTTTGTGTTCAAGGTACACCTCCTACCAAATCAAGGAATTTTAGAGGTACACCAAAGAAAAAAACAATGTCTATTTAATATTTATCTATTATTAAAACCAATATAATATAAAAAGATGTTTAACCCGTTGAGTATGATACGACCAAATCTGGTTCTGAAACAATTATCCGTTGAGTATGATACGACCAGATCTGGTTCCGCGTTTTTTTCACTTCTTTGACGTTCTCATATTTATTCATAATTATCTAATAGTTTTACAAAATGATATTTCAATATTCTATATTCGAAATTTCAATGCAATCATTGTGCAGTTGTTCTTTTTATGATTGGTGTAGTAGTTTCGTAGTTATAGTACTTTAAGTCGATGTCGCCGAAAATCCTGCAAAAGAGACAGATGCATCCATGAAAATACCCATTTACTCCAAGGGTTAATGAGTAATGTGAGCCTGCTTAACTGAGCACAGGCGATCAAAATTTAGAGCAATCGTTGATAAGACAGCTCTCATCTCTTCGTCGATCGTCCTCAGGCATTCTCTTTTTTCTAATTTAATCGTAGCGAGAGTTAAAACCCCCATTTCGCATAAGTGTTCATGACAAATGTTAAGAGATTTGCAATAGCACGCTTTGAAAGCTTGCTATAAAGCGTGCTACGAAGCGCTTCGCTCGCATAACTCTTAGCTATGTGTAGGTTGCATTACCTTCACAAAAGTTCTTCGTGGCACATCAACTAATGACCATGGTACACCAGTGTGCCGCGGCACACACTTTGCGGAACACTGCCCTATGACACTCGGGAGGACAAAAAGATTGTAATAATACGACACACTTCTAAATCGGTTGAAGCGTTTAAAAGTTGAAGAGTGGCGATTTTACTATATAATAGGCCAAGAGACAAAAAATAAAAGTTTTGTTTTACTGTGGAAATCTCGTTAAAGCAGCTGCTTTGCAGATTTCGACAATAAAACAAAAAAAAAAGGTTTTAGCCCATTATATTTCTCCACTCTTCAGTTATAGTGGAATAAAGAAACGGAAAATATACTTGGATGAATCCTGAACACATAACACTCCTTTTGGGCAGTAGTGTATTATTGTTGATACATATGCTGGTTTCATTTTAGTCCATATAATTTTCCCCATTAACATAATAAAATATATACGTTTCATGAATAAGCCTTAGTTACTTTCTTTGTCTGGTTTTTACCGTATAGATTCCGTATGATTCAGATTCAGACTCAGATTCATTTTATTGGTATACTGGTATACAATTCATACATACAGTTAAATATAAATTTTTTTATCATGGAAACGTTAGAAAATACAAAAACACACAAGGAAATAAAAATAAAAATAAAAGAGAAAACGAAAGAAATACAAGAATATGTAAAAGAGAAAATACAAGAGAAATGCAAAGAGATAATTTACACAATTATAAGGACAAAATCATTGACACTTTAGTCACCAAGCGTTCTAGATTTCACTTGAGTAATATTCCTCCCGTGAGTAAAATGCCTTATCTGTGAGGTACTTCTTAAAGCGGCTCTTAAACAAGTCAAGAGATTGCGCCTGTCTAATGTGGTCGCTGAGTTTGTTGTAGACCGCTGTGCCGGCGATATAGGCTAGCCACTTCGACCTGGATAATGCATGACTTACCGAACGTAGCATGCTTCGCGATCTTGTTGGATAGTGGTGATTCACACCATTAACTTTAAAATCGGCTAGATTTCTGTGAACGTAGAGTACTACTTCCATTATATAAATGGACGGCAGCGTCATGATGCAAATATCTTTAAACAGAGGCCTTGCAGGCGTATCAAGCGCCACACGCGCTATTGTGCGGACTGCACGCTTCAGAATAACGAAGGCCCTCTGACTGTCGGCTGCACGACCCCATAACTCCGCGCCTTACGTTTGCAGTGGATAAACATATGCAAAGTAACACATGCAGAGAGCGGATAAATCGAGAAATGAAGCTTAGCTATGTTGTGGGTCTATACTCATCAGGTGTTTCTGATCAAAGGATATTTTCATTACAGGGGCGGCTGTCATATCCGCCATGGATCGCCTTATTCGGAGTACTTATTGCGTGGACACCGTTATATTGAAAATACTTATAAATAAAACAAAAATTTAAATAAAATTTCCTCGCTTTCAGTACATCAAACTCTTCAAAAAGATTTCCGACGGGAATCTGTAGGGTTTATGGATATAGATTGACGACGGTGTATATATTATACATGTAAATATGGCCACTGACCGTTTTTGCTAAAGTTACTATGAAAATCAAGTCGCTTATACAGCGTTCATGCTCGATTGCAATAAACTGATTCGCCATTAATATTCAAGAATAGAAATAACGCGGAAAATGCCCATCCGGAGGTATATTTTCAGCCGGAATTACCATCAAAATTGAGTGGCCCATATTTTTTACGACATTATCGTTACGCGCAGTGATTTCGGGTTTCTGAATACTGATGTACCTACCTACATAACTACATTGATACCCAAAGTAAAACACTGCGTTGAATATTTAAACAGGCATATTTGACGTCGAAAATAATGTGGATTACATACTTTTAAATAAAATACAATTGGTTTGATCTGTTTGTCATTCCTGTTACGCCAGCTACAGCCATGATACGCCAGCCAGGCCTCTGTTTAGAGATCTCTGCATCATGACGCTGCCGTCCATTTATATAATGGAAGTAGCGTTGTTCGTTCGCAAAAATCTAGCCGATTTTGAAGTGAATGGTGTGCATCATCACTATCCAACAAGATCCCGTAGCATGCTACGTTCGGTAAGTTATGCATTATCCAAGTCGGAGAGGCTAACCTATATCGCCGGCCCAGCGGTTTACAACAAATTCAGCGAGCACATTAGACAGGCGCAATCTCTTGACGTAAGAGACGCCTTAAGAGATACCTTACAGATAAGGCGTTTTACTCACTGGAGGAATATTACTCGAATGAAGTCTAAAATGCTTTGGTGGCTAACGTATTTAATGATCTCTTTGCATTTTGACTTGTATTTCTTCTTTTTACATTATTCTTGTGTTTTTTTCTTCGTTTTGTTTTATTTATTTTATCTTTTCTTTACGATAGTAAAATGTTTGTTTGCTAATCTGTATCTGTCTTGTATACCAGTATACTAATAAAATGAATATGAATATAAATATCAATATGAATATGTTATCGTCGTTAATGGTACTTGTGATAAATTATGCAAAAATTTAGACTACATAGACGGTGCTAAGAATTTACCGTCCTAAGTAATGTTTTTTTTTTAATTCTGTTTCGGGTTTTCAGTTTGTATGCCCTTTTATGTCAAATGTTAAACTCAGTTTTAACCTACTTGTATCTCATTGACTTGAAATTGTGCATGTATTTTGTGTTCGGAAGACAATATAATATTGGGTTCGAATGCGTTTCTCTTGAGCTAAAATCGGAAATTAGTTCGTTGCAACGGGATCAGTACGTCAGAGCGGAATGTGAAATAAATGGTTGTCACTTTTGTGGATTAAAACTACCCACTGAAGATAAAGCAGCTAAATCTAACACCGCACGAAATGATTTCGAATTTATTCGGGCGTTTATAAGTTCGACAGGTAGTTTTGTTGCGGAAAAATCGACTACAGTTCATTTGATATTCTATTTTAGTTCATGAAGAAACGCAATCGTGCCCAATACTGGGCTCGATTGCGTTTCTTCGTGAATTAAAATCTGAAGTTAGTTCCTGTAAACGAGACAGGGCAATACCCTAAGGCGCATTGTGAAATGGACGGTTGTCACTTTTTCTTATTAAAACTACCCATCAAAGCTAAATCTGAATCTAACACCGGACGAAATGTGTTCAAATTTATTCGGACAAGTATAGTTCGACAGTTAGTTTTATCGACGATCGCTCGTTTCCTATTCCGATCTATGGTATTGCTCTTTCTCGTTCGCTTGAACTAATTTTAGTTTTAGTTCACAAAGAAATGCAATCGGACCCATTATATAGTTAAAATATTAAAATATATACAAGTCGTCCGATAACGGGCAACAAGAAGCTTGTAACTCAAAAAGTGTTCTTGAATAATTTATTTAATTAAAATATGTTTATGATATAATACCATTAGTTTCTTAAATATACTTTTAATACCTAATTCGCTTTGGTATCTATGCATATTGCATAGAATATTTTGGTGTTTCTTTAGGATGCGTGGCCACCATCTCTTTTAAATGATTATTTAGAATGCCTCCATAATATTTAATAAATGTCTTAGATACAACTTACAACAAAACGTTTATAAAGATACATATATACAAGGTAACGGTCCATAGAAACAATAATCTCAAGTAGGCGCGTCTACATAAGTGAAGACTCATTATTCGTAAGAGCAAACGCCAGACGGCCGGCTTGTTGTCGCCATGACAACAAAAGGATTGAAAGAGAAAAAAGTGCAATGCACCTTTAGAATGTCTGTCTGTCTTGTCAACATTGTAATACTTTCGTACTTGTAATATACAAAATTGTAATACAAGTACTATTTGGTACTTCCAATTTGGCACTTCGAAGACTGCAAACAACAAACTTATAAGAATATATCATAGATATAATAGACTCTAATTTAATTTATTAAATATTACTATAAATAATATGTCAAAACTATCATGAAACAACCAAGTCATTACTAGTATTTGTTTCAAAAGTGTTAAAGAAAATAAATAAAATTACTTTAAAAAGTAAGATTTCATGTTTACATCATGGCATTATGATAGCCCGTTCTAAATTTACTATGACATGGCTGCTGCACCCAGGGTTGGCTCTGGACAGAGCATTTTAATAAAAGCTTGTTTTTAAATATGTGTTTTCACTATTAAATTATTTTAATATTATTTACATAAAGATGAACATATTTAATTTGGTAAAACAGCTTTTAATACAATGATTACGCATTTTAATATTCAGATAGGCTAATAGATGGCATTCCATTTCCCCGTATTATTTTTGGGATGTAATCAGCCTATATAAAAAAAATGCGATAGATGTCAATAATAATTGAATGTTATTATTGGTTAAATTATTGGGTTTTTATAATCAATCATTACGTTATAAAATACCATTAATTATATATGGCTAAATTAATTGCCATTAGTTTGGCCATCATTGCTATCATCGCCGCCTGTATTTCGTCGTTTCAGAAAAGTTGCCAAATCGCACTATAGAGTTGAGAAATTTAATACAATATATAAAGAGTGATACAGGTAAGGGAAAATGCTACGGGATCTAAGATTCAGAAAACAATATATATTTTATTTTTATTTTTAATTTATTAATTTACAATAACTTTATATATGTCATAAACCCACTATTAACATAATATGGTTTAATTGGGAGAGATTGAGCACATCCTATGGTGAAAATGTTTATCCGCATTCCTAACTAGGTCAGAGACCCGTATCTAGGCATGCTGATTTTTGATTAATGGTATCGACGAGCTGACTCTTTTGATATTATGAACTTACTATACCTTCTGTATATTGCTTACGAGTAGGAAATATAGAGAATCCGAAATTACCACCATTCAATCACAAAGCATCTGGCTATACATATAATAGGAGCATAAAGACAACCGTAAAATACGAACAACACACATAAATAGTTGGGCAAATCGTTTTCGATCAGTCACAATATGTTGGCTTTGTACAGTTTACGAGCTCGTAAAGGGAAAATTGTTACGTATATCCTTGATTCAACCTAATAAAAAAGTAACCCTAACTACATTTTATTCGAAAGTAAGTTTTATAAGATATTGGCAATTTGTGATAAAGATATCGACGTTATAAAAATATCATTATGACGGACACAGAGTTAACCGTAGCAATGATATAAATATTAAATTATAATTATTAACGTTATAATTATATAACGTTAAATAAGAAACCTTTCTCAGAATCCTAATTCGTCGAAATCAGATAATGCCCTCGTCTAACAAACGACGTTATCCCGCAACGCGAATATCTGGATCTCTGCCAAATTTGATTTTCTTCCTTTAGAGGGCAGCATAATGGACTTTGTTATAGCTCGTTATCATTCAATTGACCTACAACCGAAATAACGCTATATTTCAAGAGCAGAGATATTATTATTAAGTTATCGCTTTTTTTAGAAGTTACATACATAGGTACTGAGGAGCAAACATGCAATAAAAACATGTCAAATAAAAATTAACGCAAAAAATGCCATTTAAATAAATAAAATAAAATACAAACAGAACTGCCATGGAATTCACAGACCGAAGTCTGTCTTATTTTTACACTTCTGGGGAGTAAGCGGTGGATTCCGGACTAACGACCGGCCGTGGTAGGTTTAGGACAGCTGTCTTGACACATGTGACTGTTCACCTTACCACCCATTCAATCTCCCTTCGAAGCCATATAATTTGAGATGCGGAAATGGCGGTTTTAGATATTTTTTCTAGGTAAGAGTTCTTTAAAGAAGTAAGACCAAGATCTTCAAAGAAGTGAAACAGATTTGGATGTCAGGCCACGAGCGCTGACTTCCACCACGTGAAGGTGAACAGCGAAACCGTTCCGGGTGACAGCTTTTGCGAGATAGTGGTATTTATTTAATTTGTACTCGTGGTATTTTGGGATATTTGATTCCTATGGAACAGTTAATCCTACAGTTAACCTTCCAAGATACAGAGTAAAAAGTTATATTTGGGCGGAGGGCTGTGCATCCGAGACATTCAGGGAATTTATACTGCTTAGAAACCGAATCAACCTACAGAATCCTCCTGATCTGAAGCTTTCTGATTATTGAAAAATGTTTTGTAGTGAAATGTATTTTGCCTTCCTGCATCCATCCCATGTGTCATCCTCACAAACTGGATTGGGGGTTTGGATGGTAATGTAAAACCCTTGTTGGCGAGAGCCACTGGGAGGCGAATTACCTCGTGATTAACAGCAAAGACTTTGTCGTGGCGGTAAGTGTACCGTCCTTGATATAAGGCCACCTTGCAGCCAGCTAGAATACGTCTAGCTGTGCAATGGGTATTGCTACAAAGGGGACATGAACTATCCTTGGCATAGCTCCAACGAGCGAGGTTACTGGGGTCTGGAAGTGTGTGCTGAAAGGCATTTAAATAAAATTTCAGCATATCTGGCGTCCAGTCATACAACATTACCTTCCAGTGCATTGGAGGAGAAATGCAAAAGCCCCCCCCCCCCCCCCAATTGTTGCCCAATCATTCCGGTATTGAAGGCTAATAGCGTGAGCCATACTATTTCTGTCGTAATTTCCCAGTAAGAGAGACTTCTTCAAGTCCACATCGCTCATGGTTGTACTGCCATACCCCCAGACTCCAGACCATTGCCGTTTTGGTCGATTTCAGCAAGGTACTTTTTGTGGAAGTCTACGCGGGCTTGTACTCACTACGGCCACTCACTATGTGTTTCGATATTGCTGGATAATTGGAATTGCTTAGAATCGAAGTTTTACTTATTCTGAGCAGAGAGCGCAGAGAGAGCAATTTTAGAGCTATAATCATTCTTTGAGTTTTCCGCTGCCTGCATACCCCAGCAAAAAAGCAGATTTATTTCCGATATTTCTGCAAAAATATTTCTATACATATCAAAATTCCAATTTAGTAATTTATTAAAGTCAAAAAGACAGAAAAGTTTATATATATATACGAAATAAATATTCAGTATTACCTTTGTCGTTGTTGATGTAGTGAGTAATGAGAAACGATCTTACCATTCTCCAGGAAAAACGATGAATGTAATTCCGACGAAAAGTTAGGGATGTTTTTATTTCTAGTTGTAAAATCCGATTCGTATAGGTATAGTTTATACATGTTTTTATTAGTTACGTAGATGGTCATATAATTCAATGAAAAGCCATAAACTTTTAAAAAATATATATTTTTAGGAATTTACATTTATTGAAAGTGAAAATCAGTACTGAAATGCACTGAGGGAAGGTCTAATACGAGTAATATGGCAAGGGACTGAGGCAAGGGACAAGAGACAAGAGACAAGGGACACAAAACCTAGCGATATTTACTCTATCATACTCGATATGAACTCGGCTGTTGCACGTGTAAGAGTATGTTCTTAAGTTAAAATTATGCCATTGCCTTAAACCCTTTTAAGACACAATCAATTGTGATTAGCGGTCAAAAATTATAGTCACCTATTTGTCGGCTGTGTTTACGTCCAGTGGGATTTGAGAGTAACGTCACTGGGTATTCTAGTCATGCATACTCGCAGACGAGACTCTGTCTTGGTAAGGACAAGTCAATGAAGTAAACAGACGAATATATACCAGCTTTCATAACCCTCGACGGTTGCAGAGAATTCCGTCTGAGTACTGGACACAGTGGATAAGCAGACCATTGATAAGTCTTAAGTGAAGATTACTCTGCGAGTGAAGAACTTCCAAATTAGCGGGGCAAAACCCGTGACGACATCGTCACGGCGGAATAAGGGATTCTTTCAATTTATTTTTGAAAAGACGATAATTTTCGATTTCTTTAAATCTATTTATGAGTAGATTATAGTAATAAATACTTTAATATTAAAGTAGTCAATTCCAAACAATATACACCAATAAATATCTTTATGAAAATTAAAGTAAAATAAGTTTGTTTTTGATTGAATTTTGCATTGAATGTATCGCCCTTCAGAAAACTGAATAGCGGTTGGACAGCCATGACTGTAGGCGCCCGTTTCTGATTAGATACTGGAATAAATTTAAAGTCCACGGGGAAAAATGGGGAATATGCTTTTGTTGGCAAATTGAGTTTATAATGGTATTTAAAAGCACTCAATTTCGCTATCGAACGTTGAATGGAAACAGCAAAAACAAGGTTCTGTCATAGCAAAATCACGGATTGAAAAGTTGCCAACGCATATAAAAGGAAGAATGCCAGTCTCCAACTGAGAAAAAAGATAGTCAGTTTTACGATAATAGAAATGTGCAATTTATTTACGTATTCGGTCTCCGAGTTATGTCATTCATATATAAGTATTTAAATGTTAAACTGAAGGCTGTATCAACATAAATTATAATAGTAATATAACATAGGGTAATGTTTATAAAAACAAAATATCATATGTCTTCCCGAAATGGCTTCCACAATTTTTAATGCAGACCTACGAGGCCAATCGTCGATTGAATCACGAACCACCATCATGTCAAATTTGCCAATTCTTCGTCAAGGGATTTATTTAGAGAGTTATATTTTTTGAGCGTATATACAGATTGGGTCTGGGCTGGACATGAGCCAATCTTCATGTCGGATGAAGTCAATGTTTCTGTTTGCTAACAATACTTGTATACTCTTGGTCTCGTGGGTCGGAGCTGAATCCTTTTGGAGATCCAATTATATTCATTGTATGAGGTAGGTGTTTCACGATGTTTTCACGAGTTTAGTCTCCTGATACACTTTCGCGCTTGTTTTTATCCCTTTTTACCTCTTCAGCAACCTTCGTGGCTCTTCAGCAAACTTGCGATATTTTTAGTCGTAAAGTTAGGAGCTCGTTGAAAAATGTCCTACTTTCTTTCTATAACCGCGTAGTCTAAGATCTTCATTTATTAACTTATTTACAGTGTTTCTGCTTAAGCCTATCTGCACTTCTGTTTCCAGGTTTCTTGCTAAGAGCGCCTTGATTGTTTTAATGGCAGCTGGAGGCCTAACTGAGCGCGGTCGACTGGATATTTTTTTGTTAAATAAACTGGAGTTTTCGATGTATATTTTGATAGTACCAAACCGATGGAAAACGGACAACCGATCCCGATGGAGAGTGATTGGAGAGACGTATGCCCAACGGTGGGCGAATGCGCGCTGATGATGATGATGAAGAAGAAGAAGTACTATACCTGTGAGTGATTTTCAAGTTTCGAAGCACTCTAAAAATAGCCTTCGGATGATGATCGCTATGGTGAAACGTAACAGCAGCGACACAATCTTCTTTCAGTGTCCATTCCATCTTGAAAAATAGCTGTAACTGCAGAGATTTGACATTTGTATAATCGTCAAATATTTGAAAGTATAATGCAATATGAAAGTAAAATTCAAGAATATTGTTGTATGACAGAACTTAAGTCCGACCACGTAATTTTATATTATCTGTGTCATAAAATTAAAAAATAAAGTAATAAAGCTTCCATTTCCTTTGTTTAGTTAATTTGTTGATGCCATATAATTATGGATAGCAATATTTACAGGGAAACGAGCGGAACTCATATACGATGCGAACTCGGAATACGATGCGACAATCACCTCTATATTGCAAAATAGGGGATTCGCGCTTGTGGATTCTATTTTACGGCTAAAAAAACTAGAAAAATAACAAAATAATAAAATAAATAATAATAATAATAATAATATGATTATAAATTAAAATAGAAATCATTAAAAATATATATATTTTAGATCTTTCCTGACACAACCTGACACAACCGTGGCACTCTAGTGTGACTCCCGAAGTGAGCTCGCCTTAACTTAGGGGTGCCTAGCAAGGCGGGCTCGGCTGCTCTTTGCTTAGCATAATAGAAATATTACCATTTGCGTTTAACGTATGCCCTATGTAACCTAGGCTCAGACAGATGTATAATGCGTATATATAACTTTAAAAGCATACGACGGCATTGTATAAATTGACATTTTATTTTCTGTTGTGCTCATGAATTTGAATGTATATGTATATGTAAATAAATAAATAAATAAATAAAATAAATAAATAAATAAATTATGTACGTTGATTGTACACCTATCTTTATGTATATGTTACACCGCTTTCATACTATAAATGTTGAAAATTGCGATAACCTCAGAATCGTTTTGTTATATTCCTCCTCTTTCTTGGTAGTTTTCGTATTTGGTTTTGCTTGAGTTGGCACTGTTAAATACCGTGGATACATTTGCTTTGTTTGAATTAAGTATTTTCAGATGTATGCCCAGTATAGGCTTAGTTCGTTTTTGTCATACACACAATAGTGGGAGTTTTATTATATCGTACCGTACCAGTGTCTAATGTACATATGCTAGACAGCACCTCGCAGAAACTGAAATTAATGCAGACATTCACTCGCATCATACCCGCGGTAGCTCCCTTTTACGCATACCCCGAATACGACTGGCAAAAGTACAGAAAATCTACTTGTAGCTTAGCATTAAATTCTATAATCTACTCCCTACAAAATTTAAACAGCAGGAGGACATAAAATTTTAAAAAAAAACATCAAGGAGATGCTGATAGGCCACCCTTTCTATAATCTGGCCGAATTTGAGGGCCATGATTTTTCAAATATTGTGCCCATTTAAATTACTTAAAAAGTAGAGCCTTATTGTGTGATTATTTTATATGTTTTTATATTTGTACTTTCAGTTTAAAATGCATAACGTAGATTTAATTTAATTATTTAACATTTTACTGACAATTTAAATATAACAATGAATAATTTTACTACGTATCTTTTCGAATTAATAACTACTTCAAATATTAGGCTTCTATTTCGTTTATTTATATTTATAGTTTGACAATCTAGTAGTTAATTCTTGACTACCTATGTATGTTCAGTAAAGAGTAGTAACCAGACTTACTACCTAACCCAATTATTTTGACACGTCCAAGAGCGGTCTTTAGCCGTCAAATGGACACAACGAAAATTTCAATGTAAATGTAAATGTATTGAACAAAAAGACATTAATGCTTGTCAAAAAAATGTCCCCGTTCTATTCTAGGTAAATTATTCCACGGGTTAGTCATTTGTGACGATCAAAAATACTTTATTCTTATGATGCACATTTAATATTGATTTAAAAACTTTCTTAGCACTTGCTTGATTTAGTTCATCGGTCGTCGTATAGTCAGGTGGTATTACCCAAATGAAGGCTAATAAACCAAATTTAAAAAATAACTTTTAATCAAATAGGCCGGCCGTAAAACACAATTCAAATTTACGGAAATTATAAGAAGCAAGCAAAGACACGAATTTAATATATAAAATATATTGTTAGATAAATTTATTTTAAATCCTCGATTTGAGCTACTCATCGCCTATGTTTATAAACAAATGCGACAATCTGTAATAGCCGATTATTTTAACTTTAATAATACGTTCTAACCATGAAATATGACGGTTTTGTCTAGGAAATTTCATTTCTAGGGACCTTTATCACACCTATAACCAAGAGTGTTAACATCTGATTTGGTTGGACTAAATCATGTTGATCTTATAATAACTAGGCCTATAGCCCGCAATGGTCCAATATAATATATGGTTTAATTCTAGGTCAATAAAACAATAAATAAAGAAAGAAATATAGGTAGTTAAAAAATATAGATAGAAGTTTTATGAAAAAAATGCTATATTTCAGGCCGACCAATTTAAGTTCCGGTTAAATTCTGCAGGATAACCATATAATAATTGGTTAATTATATCGATAGACCAACAGGTTATTATTTGACAAATTACCTATTTCCGCATTACATATACATATGTATATACCTCTTTCAAGCTAATAACATTTCAAAAATGTCATTGCTTCAAGAGGACAAATGCGAAATATTATATTTGAATCAATTTTATCAGTAATCGTCATTTATTAACCCATTTTTACAAGCTTTTATGCAGCAATGTTTGTTAGTTTGTTTATGTCAAATCTCATGCTGTTTATGTTAATCTGAATTAGAACCACTTCCTGAGAGGACATTTTTTAAGAGGAAATCTTATGAAGTTGAAATTTTACATGTTGGTTCAGTTCCGATGACAATTGATTTTTATGGTGATCATGACCTGGTTACTTTTCCACAGTCAACACTACAGACACACAATTGTGTGTACGCATTCAATTATGATAGCCCTGTCTAAGTTTCATTTCAACAGGGCTGCGGCACTCAGGGTTGGCTTCCAACGTGGGGACTCCTCAACGATCACGATTTTTTGGACACGCATTCAATTATGATAGCACGTTCTAAGTATCACCGTGACATGGCTGCTGGACCCAGGGTTGGCTCGGACAGAGCATTTTAATAAAAGCTTGTTTTTAATAACGTGTTTTTACTTTTAACTTATTTCCGAATACGCTCCCTCCTCTCCTGTACAACCGCTCAACCACGTATAAAATAATTACAACAATTTCAGTTGCCATCCCTAGTAATCAGCTGCTAACACGTCGATCATACAATCATAAACGATTTTCGACAAACCATAATCGTGCTATAATATACATATTTTAATGTCGTTTCTGATATTGAATGCGGTAAAGTTCATTATGTTGTATATAATTTATGCCTGATTCCGCTTCATGCCTTAAGGAGACCCTCACGGCTTTATAAACAGAACACACAACACGCTTTATGTTACCTACCTTCCAAGTTGGCAGACACGGTACAAAGGGACTACATAAAAGCGATTTATAGGGAATTTCACTCAACATTGCCCCGCAGCGAAAGGCACTAAATTATGTAATTAGATGCTACGACACTTTATACACATACAAAACTTCTGCGAAGCCTGCGGACTAGCTGCGGGTTTATTTGAAATGAATAATGAAACACACACAGATTAGGACGAGGAACTACATTTAAGTGCCTTTGATATAAATTGCGTTTCCATAATTATCGACATTGAAAGGCTTTTAGTGTAGCAAGCGTCGCTGCGCCTCCAAAAGCCGCTATATGTCAACTTTACAGGGACTTACATCGTCAACTTAACAGGAACGACAAACAAACAATTTAGTATTTAATTTAACCCTTCGTTATTGACTCTCCAACTAACTATGGAAATCCACTATGTCTAATAATGTGCATTGTCGCATTGTAACCGCTCTAACTGACGTGGCACTATGCCATAAAAAACTAAAATCCGCTTTGCGTTGTACCAAAACATTGTGATGTTTATTTCATGGATAATTATATTGTAAAATATTGTTATGTATACGGGGTGTTATTACTGCACGGGCTTTTTTTCTGTGGGTGAATCAGTACAACAAGATAAGTAACTTTTAATTAAAAAAAAAAAAAAAACTGAAAAATAAAATATATATATATATTTTTTTTAAATATGTTTTTATTTATTTTATGATTAAATAGTATGGAAAGCTGTGTATACGATGCGCTATCTAGCGGTTGGTAAAATGTCACTGATATTGTTTATTTACGACTTATTACCTACCGCTAGATGGCGCAGAGCGCTCAAACATTTCTCAACCCTTTATTTATATATTTTTTTCCAAAAAAAAAAACAATTTTTTTTTTGTTTATTTCCAAAAAAAATATCAAAAGTTCATTACCACGTTGTACTGATTCACCCACAGAAAAAAAACCCGTTCAGTAATAACACTCTGTATACATTAGAAACCGATGCGTCGAATGTTCGGCCGAATATTCATATTCGGTATATTCGGCTTATTTTTTAAAGTTCGTATTCGGCTGAATATTCGGTCAGTTTGCCAAATAATTACCGAACATTTAAATAGTGCTATTTTAGGAATTATATATAATTAAAAGTCTTTAATCTGAGACCCGTACAAACAATTATTTGTAAATTAAACTAAAATAAATTATAAGAATCTCGTAGTATTTGTAAATGAAACAATAAAAATCTTGTTTAATTATCATTTATTCAAAAATTTACCATTTAAACAATCAATATATTTTAAAGTTTAATTTAATTAAATCAACGTTTTTATTTTCTTACAAATGACAAGATTCACTAAAACATTATTTACCATTTTATAAAATCAAAATTTTTAGGTTTATTTATTTATTTATTTACAAAATTAATTTAAAACAAAATATCCGCAAAAAAGTTTACCAGTAGCTTGAATCACCAACTTAAAAACATTTTATTTATAATTTAATAAAGTCGTCACTTTGTTCAATTTAGCAACATACAGAGATCTGTATCGTAGCCGGAGAGGATAAGAAAATTTTGGCTAAAATAGCCATGTGTTCATTAATTTTTTTTAATGTTTTGCCTACCATGTGAAAGCTACCTAATAAATTTTCATCAAGAATGAACCGAATCATTCGCCAAATATTCGGTTCGGTACATTTTGGACCGAATGTTCTGCCGAATATTTGTATTCGGTTGAACCCTTATTCGGCGCATCCCTAATTTAAAGTATACATAGATTACTTTGCAAGTGAATAGTTTTTGTAATTTAAGTTTATCTAATGAGTATTAGTAGCATGTAAACATACAACGTATTAATTATAACGATATTGTCATTGATTATAATATATGGTATTAGATGCTCAACTCGTATGACTTTGTAACATAGTATGACTTTGCAGACCTTCTGAAACGGCGAAATGTAGATGGCGCTGATAGAATTTGTAGCCAACCTAATAGCAAATGAGCATCTATAATAACACTGATAATGAATGTTTTTTTTTAGAAATGACTGATTGATTATTAGAATCCAATGATTTCAATAATAATATACAATTATTAGTGTTATCTGTCGCATTCTTTTATATAGGCTGATTACATCGCAGAAATAATATAGAAAGCCATCTATCGGCCTCTCTGAACATTAAAGTGCGTATTTATTTCGTATACCAAACCTGTATACCGAATTTAAAATTGGGGTTTTATGTAAATAATTATAAAATATTAAGAACTATGTAAAATAATAAAGATATATTATATTATTATTCTACTAATAGCAATTTTTTGGTCCATCTATAATAACACTGATAATAAATGGTTTATATGAAGGACTGATTGATTTAAAAAAAAAACAATAATTTAACCAATAACATTCGATTAATTATTAGTGCCATTTTTCGCATATTTTAAATAGGATTTTCTAGAAAAAAGATCTAAAACCGCGATTTGCGCATCTTAAATTCTATGGCATCGAAGGGGAAGTGAATGGGTGGTAAGGTGAACGCTCACATGTGGCAAGACAGCTGTCCTAAACCTACCACAGCCGATCGTTAGTCCGGAATCCACTGTTCACTCCCCAGGAGTGTAAAAAATAGTATTATGATGGGCAAGACTCCGGTCGTTGAATTCCTTGGCATCTCCGTTTGTATTTTATTTATACATCACAGAAATAATACGGATATATAGAATGCCATCTATTAGTCTATCTGAACGATCAAGTGCGTATTTATTATGTATTGAAACCTGTATACCAAATTAATAATTGACATCTTTATGTAAATAATAATAAAATAATAAGAGAAATAATTTGAAAATTCGTTTGATATTATTATTTTGTACCGTACATGCGTGCTTAGAGCGCCATTTTACTCCAACATACTGTTATACCGCGAAATTTGCCATATTGTACATAATAAGAGAAGATTAATCAATTTTTTTGAACTATGAGTGCCATCTGCACGTTGCGCTTCGCAGTAAAATTCTAGTTGCCAAATTGTAGTACGACATTGAGCAATGTAATACGCTATAATATAATCCCTGATATTGTGTTAGCGGAGAATAAGTCCCGAGGAATAAGTCAGTGGCGAAATTAATCCGAGTCGCGTAATTGGTGGAAATCGAATCAGGCTGCATGCAGTAAGCGATCGACGAATGATGCGCCTGTAGCCAATCAAGATCGACGTGTGACACGTTTGCAGCCGACCAGAAGTGCCAACCGAGCGAGATGGTGATAACGTTAGGCGTAATGGCGTTACGTTTAATAGAAAATTTGACAACATATGGAAATCTGATGTAAACATGGTGTAACATACAGATTTACGAGGGCAACACAATTAGTCTAACAATTTCCAATTTTATAATTACGAACCAAAAACATATTTTTTTCCGAGCATTGGTTAAAGGTTGTAAGGGCGACCGCAACAACATGGAGGGGGGGGGGGGGTGATTATTTTATTTGTTGCAACCTAGTGATAATTTAGTGAATACAATGGGTGTTAGTTAGTTACATATATACGGCTGTTTAACCTCAAGATACCAGCTGTTTATAAGGGCTGTTTAACACCAACTCGTCTGATGAAAGAAGAAGTCTTTCCAGAACTGGTAGCGAGGGAACTCCACTGCATTGCCAGTACCATCGCTGTTTGAGGAAGGTCGCCTCTAGGTAGTGGCGTAACTAGAACAGTAGATGGTTATGCCTTAAAGTCTTGGCGACCCATCACAGGGTGAAAGACATCAATGATTGTAATAACATCACAGACATATCAGCATAGACAATTACAACTGCTAAGCTCATAAAGCCTCGTATCGACTTGCGAGCGCGGCGCGCCGGAAGTGTACATCTGTGAGCGGATGACGTTCGAGACAATTTCGTCGCAATTTTACGCCAAGCGTCCTCTCTTTTTAATTTGTTATAATAAGTGGGGTGTTTATGGTCCCAAAGTATGTGTAGTACTTATGCGACGATATAAGAACCAATGTTTTTTCGCGGTCGAAATGAGAAGAAATGTTCATATACTTGCTCTCCTATATCGTGTACTATCCCAATTAACACCATCATAGCTCCACGAGCTTCTTGAATCACTAAGTTCCCACGGTCTCGTACTTCGGTCAGCCTCTGACAGTTTACTAAAAATTCTGAGTCATAATAGTGATTTCTATTCCTATTCTTTCTGTGTCCATGGCGCAAGACTCTGGAACGATCTCCTAGCAAACATACGAAACTCGCCTTCTTTACCATTGTTTAAGACTCACCTTAAGAATTATTACCTTTCTAAGAAGTAACCAGTTCTTCCCTTTCTCTCCTCTTTCTCTCCCGATTTCCTCTCCTCGGGCATTATTAGTTTTAAATTCTTCCACTTGTCAGTATGTTATGTAATAATCTTTATTTTCACAATGCGCGCATGTACCACTGTGTTTAGGTTAGTTGTAAGACATTGCCATGTGGCAATATGGTCGCCTTTTTGTATAACAATTAAGTGCAAATAAAGAGTTCATTATTATTATTATATATAAACAATTCATAGTAGGGTTGGTTGTAAGAGATTGTCGTATGATATTAAACCCGCCCATTGTAAAATTTCACAGTAAAGAGTATAAACAAACAATGTTCCAATAAAAATATTTTTATTGATTCTATGTATTTTGCAATATTGAACGTGTATAAAAAGCTTCTCTTTTATTTGTTCTTGGTTTCCGAAGAAATTTTATTTACCCGTGAAGGATAAAATCATGGATATCCGCTCCTATTATGTAGCATCATTGTTGGGCACGTTATACAACAAAATACGACCCATATTGGCCCATAAACCGGAGAGCTACTGTCGTAAACCGCGATATTATTTCAGCGCTTCGCAACAAAGAGCTGGGAAATTAACTTTTTATCACAGCATATACAATATTAGACACCTATCTATAATATTTGTAACAGATATAGAATATTGTAATAAACTGAAAAAAATATTGGATCTATTCTTACATTACCATTTTATTATTGCGGTTTCATACAGAATGAAACCGCAATAATATAATATCTACATGCGATGAAAGTAGATAGTAGATTGGATAGCGGAATTAACCACTGCATGCAGTTTCAAAATCCCATTGTGCTATCCAAGGAACAATTCTACTTTCCTCGCATGATCCGGGAAGCCATTGAAATAAGAAGAACCCCGAACTTCAATAGAGACGACGCGACGGTTACAAATTCTCTTCTAAGTGGAACCCTCTTCTTAAAATGTTCCCGCCGCCGAACGCCGAACCCTAGGACGTAAGACAGGATACAGTGAGTGTTGTGTTCAAGACGGATTTTCGAAGTTCGCGCGTTCCGAGCCCGGCTCCCCACCACCGTTATAACCTTCGCAGTGGCGGCAGCGGTATGCGGCCTACCCGTGGAACAACGGATTGACAGCTCTTTCAGTCGACACTGGACAACGGCGGCTGCAACGTCACCGAAACGTCGGGTGCTACAAATTTCACGCGGTAAATTCGTCTGTCATGACGTTTATACCAATTTTGCCAATCTAATTAAACGTGCTATTTATAAGAATTCTGGTTTTAATTCTATCATTATCTCAGTTACAGGTTATTGCTATACTATATGTGCGTATTATATTTGTGATGATCGTATAGATAATATTTTACGTATTCTTACGCATTATATTTAATAATGATATAGAAGTTACGCAAATCGCTGTCATGTATCCACATCATGTAAGTGTACTCGATGGGTATTTCCCAACGTGCATTCTGCGCTCACTTGGGCCTTCAAGGGTGTCCAGCCCACTGACTGCAAATGCTTTATTTTTTTTTACCTTTGTGGTATTTGACTTCTTATCTATACTAATATTATAAAGAGGTAAAGTTTGTGACGTTGTAGGAAGTAATCTCTGGATCTTCTGAATCGATTTTGAAAATTCTTTTATCAACAGAAAGCCACGTTATTTGTGAGTGTCGTATATTAATCCGAAAAATAAAAAAACTTTTTCGTGGTAGTTGGATTTGCACAGTAAGTCGGAGAAAAAACGGTCGAATGAAAACGTTTCTTACGAACGCTGCTCGATGAGAGATATAAGATTGAGTTCTAGAGAAAAGTTGTAGAGCTTGGTAATGCTTACAAAAAAGTCACATACAGCATATGTCTAAATTTTATATTTAAGTCACAAAAAGTAGTTTTGTATATTAAAAAAATAATTTAAATCGTTAGGTCATGTTTATTGGTCATATTATCAACAATTATGAATTCATATCAAAATAAGTAAATTATCGTCTCAAGTATTTAAAACAAAAGACTTATCCCTTTTACTGCATATACTTTCCCTTTTACTGCATAAATGGTTAAAGAGATATGATACTCACAAATAAGACACTCACAAGAAGACATTTACAACCAATGCAACGGTAATATAGTCAAATTGGCATGCAAATACATACATACATACATATGCAGTAAAAATATAACCCTTCTTTTGGCAGTCAGGAAATAAATTATAGCACTCAGTACTAACCGAACCATATGCATAATTTCATCACAAGTAAAAAGTTTTACCGCCCAACAAAGTGGGCACGGGTCAGCTAGTAATCGATAAACGCCGATCGGTTGGTTCTGCGACGAAGGCTGCCGGTTCACGAAGCCGACAGCGCTGACGGTTGCCACCGATTCGGCATTGGGTCGCTGGTTGCTGTTGAATGTTGATCGATTTGGGACGGACAGGCTGCGCAGGGTATCTCGCTCCTGGCTGTATCTGTGGCGGGTAGCTCGCTGTAGCTTCTCTGAGGTCGGCTCGTCGCATCGAGCGAACAAAGGTAGCAAGTCTAGAGGCGGCGCGCGGTGAATGCGCGCCGCGCTGCTTTGGCCGCTGTGACTGCACGAGGATGTAAAATCTTCTAAGCTACCTTAGCACTGTAGCGGAGTTTGGTGTTGTTGAGTCGCGAAGCCGGGCGCGCGGCCGTGGCCAGGATCCGCATTTTCGGCCGCAAACGCCCGGCTCGCGGTACGGCGTGGTGAGGACGCGAAGCCGGGCGCGCGCCGATATGCAGGTGCCTAGATTTCCGACGCGACGCCCGGGTCGCAACGCGTACCGCCAGGACCCGCAACGCGGACCGCCGACCGCTCGAAACAGTGTGAACACGGAAATGACGCAAAGCGATGCAAACTTCTCGTCTATATGGACCATTCGAGGGAAAACCACGTCAGATATCAGAAACGATTCGCATTTTAAAGGATGTTATGGCTATACATGGTGAGTTTTTAATTAGTGACAACCATGAAGAGGGTGAATCAGTTCCAGAAAATAATAAATATAATAATATAAAATTCGATTAAATAATATAAATAAAGTTATATGTGAGAAAAGAAAGAAACAAGCATTAATATTTATTATGTTAAGTTATATAGGATTTAATATAAAAATACCTAGTCAATAAAAGTATAATTCAATGTCAAAATAATATATAATTTTTGGTAGTTAGTACAATATTAAAATATACTCAACATACATGTTTAAAATATGTTAATAATGTGTGCACCTAAATTTTATTAAACTATTATTTCTAACATTTGATGTATGGTTAGTCTGGCATGATTCGATAACCATTTCTTATAATATATAGATATAGTTGAAACATGCGTATTTATAGCTTTTATCTTGATTATACAACGTGTTGTTTGTGCGCTTCCGCAATAGGTGTACCCCTTAAAAGAGATTATTATATATGCGATATTAATTTAATGTCAGTGCCAGACAATTATGTCACGAAATTAGGGAATAATTTCGTCGGCAATTTCAACAGCTCTAATTATCCCCAAATGAATATGATTTCCCTCGGGACGTCATCTATTCCATTGTCGTTCGTTAATGACAGAGCTGACGTCTCTATTGTCTCGTTCATCAGCCCCGAAAATACATTATAATATTATAGGAAATACATATTAATGTGAACAATTAAATCACCGGAAATAAATGTAAAGGAATATAAATTATTTGTTTGTTTTCACGCTACGAGCGTGAAAACAAACAAACGCGCTGCAAGCAAACTGATATCATATATAATATACATTAGGGACACCGTAACGATCGGGAATTCAATAAACGGCAAACATCAAAAAATAAAATATAATTTTATTCAATTTGGAAATATCTTCATTAAAATGGATGTATTTATGCATTACCACAAACCAACTGTAGAAACAGTCATTTGAAGCCTAACTAAGAGCCAGTCCACACACCGCAAAAATTTCGCCGTGTGGGCGTACACACACGTACAGTGCACGGTGCTGACTGAGCGGTGCCGCTCCGGCGCATATTACCGGTTTGCTTGCGGTGCGGCGCCGGAACGCACCGTTTGACATACCATGGATATTTATATGAAGAACGCCGCAGCGGCTCCGCTCAGGCGCCGCGCCGCAGCCGCACCGCATCGTGTAGCCCGGCCCTTAGGATAGTTAAAATGGTCGATTTTAATGCTTGCACCGAGAAAATATTGGATTGATTCTTACAATACCATTTTGTTATCACGGTTTATACAGAATAACGATGTTTCAGTAGCAATTTTGTTGAAAATCAACTCCTCGATGTGGCCAAGGCC
Organism: Micropterix aruncella; assembly: GCA_944548615.1. Taxonomy (NCBI): domain Eukaryota; kingdom Metazoa; phylum Arthropoda; class Insecta; order Lepidoptera; family Micropterigidae; genus Micropterix; species Micropterix aruncella. The sequence goes on along the minus strand of OX155960.1, from coordinate 29,460,471 downwards.
GTAGTCAGAACAAAATCAGGGGGGGGGGGAGGGTTAGGATTATCCAGGAAGCCGATCATTAAAGTGTGGGACCGTTTTGTTATTACGGTTTTATACAGGATAACGATGCTTCGATTTTGTTGAATTATGAAGAATTTTGCTGAAACTCCATTACTCGATTATACGTATTAATATTTTCCGTATGATTAATATGGAAATAACAGTATACTGAAGTTTCAACAAGATTCATGTGTCCGGATAAAACCGTACGTATACTACTACATGCTGCTATGTTAGATCCAAAGGTCGGGACGTAATTAAATAACTTTTTTGTAATAAAATTACGGCACGGTAACTACCGTCACGCCAACACCGTTACGCGTCATGTTAATTCATACATATAGACCAGAGTCCGAGTTATAATAATAATAATAATAATAAAACTCTTTATTCGAGAAAAGAAAAGAAAAGGCGACCTTATTTCCTGCAGGCAATATTTTAGAGCTAACCTATATTATTGTGTGAACATTATTTGCGAGTAGACTACATAACTTAACCTATATAAAGAGTATGACAAATAAAATAAAAGAGGATAAAAAGAAATATATACTTTATGCTTTGTGGTCACAGGTTTGCCAACATCACAATAATCTAACACCTATAAGGACGCTAAAGTTTAAAAAGGAGGGGAATAAGAGGGGAAAGGGAATTTATCTGGACGATTTCAAATGCTCTCCGAGTCTGTCTTTAAAAGTTGTTATGCTTGGCGCGGTTCTCACATTTTTCGGCAAAGCATTCTAAAGAAGGCAAAGCATCCCACAGTTATATAGGTAATCCTTGTTGAAACATGCGTGTATTACATCTCCGTGTATTACATCTCCGTGTATTACATCGTTATTTTTTTTCCTCAGTACGGATAGCTTTCTCCAGAGTCTTCAAACCATCGATAACTCCTCTTTGATTCCTGAGAGAGTATAACAATTTGGATGAGGACTGTATGGAGGATGTTTCCTTTATCCAAAAACTCCTTTATTTTCCGACGGTGAGCAAACTCGCATTCCCGCGGTGGTTTCGGGTTACCCCTACAGAGTTCAGCTATCATTCCTGGCAAACACACAGTTGAGTATACATCTCACAACTTTTCTTTTTTCTTATAAGGGAATTGTGGCATGAGGATGTGTGGAAAACATGCCCTGTTTTTGAGACAAACTAAGCGACCGTTTTCTTCGATACGCACGCGACAACGGACATTTTTTGTAGACTTTTAACCTGACTTTTAATCACCCAAACTGCTGATTGTCATTTTTTTCGGGCTCATATGTGTATATCTACGATTCAAGTGTTGCAAGTTGAAGTGTTAAAGTGTTGCAGGGTTGTGGTTGACGTGTTGCAGAATAAAGAAGCACTTATTTGCACTAGCCGACTTTTGCTCGTTACTTTTAATTATTCCGTTTTCTAAAGAGAAACTAGCTATCTAACGACCTTCTGACAATCATGCAGATTATTTTTTTTCTATCATTGTCATACCAATGTTCAAAGGTGTCTGAATCTGCTCATTCGCATACATCTGTCTCCATATAGAGGGAGATAAATAGTAGCTGACGTAAAGCAACAACATCTGCTTCTGTTACAAATATTTTTGGCAACCTGTGAATGGTACGGTGGTTAGGAAACTACGTCCACGTTCTGAATACCATCGATATATTATTGTTATACTATTCGCTTTACCATAGTAAAGAGGAATAATTTCAATGAGACATTGTTGCCTGGATAAATCTTATCGATATTAGTGACATTATTGTGCGGCAATTTTTTTCGAGTCAGTACCATTTTCTCAATCGACTTTAACTGTCAGTTAAAAGTTGACAAAAGTTGACAGTATGTTTTGTTTTTCTATAAAATGCGTTAAACTATTTGCTTTGCTAAGTAAAGAGGAACAATCTCAATGAGACACTGTTCCTGGGGTAAACCTCTCCGAAAATATCGATAAATTATTGTGCGGCAATGTCCTCGCGTCAGTTCCATTTTCTCCATCGAATAGTCAAGTTCTAACTTTCGTTGTTGCCTAAGTTAACTATACATTTTTTTCTGTAAATGGCTTAAGGTTAATTAAAGGCTACTTTCAGGGGTAGTAGATTCTCGAACATTTCGATGAACCCTGACATACACAATTACTGACGAGAATAAACTTAATATATCGACGCATATTGTATGTTTTATATTCACTACATTATTCAATTAAAAAGCTTTTGATAAGGCTCGTATCGAACAGTAAGAAAGAATGAAACGGATTTACACATAACGTTTTATTTCATATTGTTAATATTAAATTTCCCACATTTTATCACTTATTTAAAATTTATATTTTTATTTTAACTCTTTACGTAGCATTTTTGTTTGTTTATAATATTACGGTTTGAAATCGTAAAACCGCGAATCGTAACCTGATTCGATCGAATTTCCTACCAACTACGTAAAACATGATGCTCTTTGAAATGCCATGACATGCCATGCGAAAGCTTTGATTTGTGAAGCCTGTCTCTATTTTTTTCATGATATCGTTTCAGTGCATAATGAGGACGTTGATATATTTAAATGCACATCAAAGACTTACCAACACGACAGTGGAACTAAGAGAATAAGTAAATGCATTTATTTTATTTTTTATTTATTTACATAATTCAAGTTACAATTTACAATAAGAAAATCCTTATCCTAACACAAAAACATTTTATAATAAGTGTACATATTATAACTAGCTTAGAAAGGAAATTCATCTTTTTGACATATCGGTCTACCACCTCACTAGGTATGAACCTGTCTAACATCGGTAAATTATGTTGAGACTAGAGGCAAGTCTTATCTAATACGTGAATACAATTTAAAAATTAAAGTTAAAATTAAAATCATCAATAAAATTATACAAACTAAATTAAAATTTATGAATTCTACTAAGTTATATAAAATAATAATATTTTTTTTATATATTAGATACAAACACATAGAAATATTATTTATACCATATATAAATATAGATTATATAACATAAAAATAATATTATATATAAATTCATACATGATAGTATATAAAATAAAGTTATAATATATATAACATGATCACGCTCGAGTTCTCAATAATTCTTCCCTAGATTTATTTAAAAGTCAAGTTGTAAAAGTCAACTCTTCTAAACGTAGCGTAAGGTACGTCGGTCGTCTGTACGTCCATTGTCAGTTTATTGTAAAGCTCTGGAGCTAGAAATGTATAATGTCTTTGTCCATACGTCGTGTTCATTTTTAACTCGTTTTCACATTTTCCCATTTCACAATCGTAGTCACATTCACGTTTTCACATTTTTTTATGCTAGTTTTCAGGAACATTTAATGGGGTTTTTACCTTGTGCATAATTACATTTATTATATAATAAAAAAGATGTAAGAGCTAAATTATGTAAATAACAATTTTCCTAAGCACATCATTCAATTAAGGCAAAATAAATATGGAAATAACGGAGGCGCTTTTTATTATGCTTCCAATTTAGCTTGTGAAAAATATCTGGCGGAATCGCGCTATAATCCCATCACAATCCGGCAATGCGTTTTTTGCAGTGCAACTGGATTTCATCGGAGCCCATATCGAATAATGGCGGGATTACTGAAAACACAGTGGCGGCGATATTTATACGCATATGGGCAGGATGCGATAAAAAGCCGCGCAATTTTATCGTATAGATTTTTCAGCTACTTCAGCTATTTTCAGTTACGGAATCTACGAACCGCGTTTTTGCGTCTGTTTCGTTTCAATTGCAAACCGTCGACGAATGAAATCGTTCTCTTACTAGATATTGCTTCTCTCTCTCCCTCTCTCTCTCTCAATATTTAGTGGAATTATCAAAGTATACAACAAAATTTAATCCAGTTTATCTTTTGCTTTCCCGGCCCACCAACCGACGAGAAGAGAAACTATTGTGAACGAGCACAATCGTCTCAGGGGGCTCAAACTTTCCATTTTGTGCCCCTTAAGACGATTAAGACCATTTCCAGATTGAAGTCTGTCTTTGTGTCAGTCTGTCTGTGCGTCTGTGTGTGTATAAATTCCTCCACAATATGCTTAATCCGATGGAGCGGAAATTTGGCATGCAGGTATCATTTGGTCATGGCAAGAATAGAAAAGATTGTGGTTGAAATCGGTCCACCAGAGGGGGCGCACTAGTCAATTTTTAATCTCGAATTATTAGACTCAGAGACTTGAAATTTGGTACACAGATGCCATATTGGGCCGAAACCACATTGTCAAATTTTGTTTGAAATATCTCATATATAAGGTTAACTAATGACATTAAAAATTTCACGAAAAATTTTAATCAAATATTAACGCCACCTGTTAGCGCTTAGCCCAAGCCCGTCGATAACCGAGAAACGAACCTCGCTGCTCGAGGTGGTAGCGCGCGAGCCCAACGGGGTTCGTCCGGCCGAGAGAGGGTGCTTATCGATTTTAATTATGAATTTGATATTCAGATGAAATTAGTCCTTGGCTACTTGTCAGGAAGGTCTTGGGATGACAACCGATTTTTTTTGCATATTTATGAATGCATTAAATAATATCGAAATTGCAATGATTCATTAGTTGTGACCTTTTAAAAGTTTAAGACGTTTGAGAAGTTTAAGTAAAGTCAACTCAGCTTTAGTAATAAGCAAAATAATGTGAACACGTGTTATTATTTTTAGTTTATTGGCTATCAAAACATATACGTGAACTGATGGATATTATTATATATTTGAATTTATATGATATTCTCCATAACCTCGAATGACTTTTTAATTGTATGAGCATAGAATCTGTGATATTCTTGAAGTTTTTACTTATTTGTAGGTCTTTAAATTATACTCGAATTACTGACTTTATAATTTTTGCCTCTGCCTATCGAATCCGGAACTTAATTACAATCGATATATTGCCAATAGAATAACTTTCAGGGTAATTTCGGTGGGGTGTTTTCCAGTAAAGTCATAGTACTTAGGAGCTCTTGATTTTTAAAGTATATCTTTATTATATTAGACTATAAAATAAGGTTAATCCTCGCTAAACAGTCGTTATATATATAGTTCCAAGGACACTTTTGCTAAAAATGGAATGTCATAAAATGGAGTTATCTAGTTAAAGGAAAAAAAGTTTATTCGAGTTTATTCGAGCAATATTTACTACGAAATTGGAAAAACGGAACTAAATGACATTTTTCAGCAATATCTAAACCCATGCATATGTCATGAGATTTAGGTAATAAAGGATCTAGAATGTAAGTTTATAAGTACATTTATTTCAAAATAAATGGCTCATGTAGTTTTAGTGGCAATAAAATTCGGCGAATTTCAACCTCACGGTCGATTTATGGGCCATTTTGTAAGTCCAGACTTCGATTGGTTAAAATAAAAGATGATAGATGCAGAATTTTTGGCAAGACTTCCAGACACTCATCGAACCTCAGAGAACCCATTCCCGAAACCGCCGATAAGTTATTGATGCTATCAGGAGAATGTTCACTAATTTTTATTTTTAGCTCTCCGTATTGTCTTCTAAATATAAAAAAATCGTGTGAAAAAATTATTTCGATACGTCCATTAGTTTTCGAGATATGGAATTTTAAATATAGATGCGCAACGCTAGTTTCTACCGCCGCCGCTCGCTGCGTGTGACGTCATAGTTCAAATCAAATTAAATCGCATTTATTGTCTTCAAAAACTTTTACATAGTTGTTTAGACATTTTATATAGCCGCTTAATGTTAAAATAACTTTAAAATGTATACTTTAAAATGTCATTAGAGACTCACCACGCAATTGAGTTATATTAGATATTTATAACTACAGATAGTAATGAAATTATAATATTAAAATTAAATGGTCCTATAAATAAGAAATATAATTGATTATGGGAGACAATTAGAAATAATAGTAATAATATAATAATCAATAAAATGGTACAAATGTCAAGTTAAATAAAAAAATCGAGTTCAACACTCGCTCAGTCCGTCGCGCCACCGTACGGTTTACAATGTTTCATTAGAAGGTTACGCTAATATCTTCTGAAATGTCTATTCCAAATAGTAGAAAATTGTGTTTTGTGCCAAAATGTAAAACCACAACCACCAATGAATCGAGAAAGTTGTTTTTTCTTGTTCCAATGAATGTCAAAAAGCGAAAAAACGTTTAGTACATGTGTCCGTTTCACTGTATTCGCAATACGTCAAATTATTTTAGTAAAAGTTTATTAAAAAGAATAATTAGGTATGTAGGTATTAACATTTCACTATTTATTACACAAAACTTAAAAGATTTGGCACTTGCGCTGCATTTGCTAAATTGGTTATTATATGGTATTCGTTAAATTAGATTTCAAAATAGCTATGTTAAGCGGCCGACAAGTATATTAACTTACTTTTGCATTATTACTCCTCGCATTTCGGCGGGAAAAAAATCACTATTATTCGAAAAATAATGGGCAACCATAAATCCATCTATTTTAGGTAGATTATCCGATTGCCCTTTTTCAAATCCTTCGTCCATTGTACTGCTTTTAATTAATTGAATACACTCTATGATCGTAATAGTATAATGCTCGGACGAAACAAAACAAAATGAAATCCATTTCATTAATTCATAGAAAAATACACAGCGCAACCGCTGACAACCGGCAGTCCTCTAATAACGAGAGCGCGCTAGCGATCGGAGTGTTGAAAAATGACGTCACACAGTAGCCGGCCGCCCGAGCGCCGGATTCGATATTTACGGGGTTTTAAATGTCTGCAAAACAAAAACTGCTGGGTATTTTTGAATGAAACAAAAACTTTTGTGTTTGTATACATATAAGCTCTAATATGACGAAGTTTCAAGCGAATTTGCAGATCCAGTAACATTCTCCATTGAGAATATCATCTTTATTAAAATAATCAATATTGGGTCCATTTTAGTTCGTGACATTAATTTTCATACTACAGTAAATAGAACATATTTTTTATATTTTTTCAAATAAGCCAGTTGGTAGGAATCCCTAGTCTTGGTATAGTCAAATTGAATTATGTGGTATTATACCTTGTGCGGTATAATTTTTTTTATACCGCACAAGGTATAATACCACATAATTCAATTCAAAGATTACCACATAAAAAAATTCAAAGATTAGATTTTTTTTTAAATATTTGGAGCTGCTAAAATACTGCAGATAGTCAAAATATAAAAACGAAGAATCCGCTTTAAAAGGCAGCACGGACTTTCCTCTTTAAATATATTTCAAAAGACAACTAGAGTTGTCAACTGCAACGGGCGAACCCGTCACCTCAGGGAGTTTTAACGAAATGTACGTTCTATCTCCCGTGAAGTGAAAGCAGAAGACTTAGAGGACAAAACGCCAACGCCTTATCCGCGAGATAACCAGGTATGTTACCCAGCGGGCTTACACTCACGCCCTTACTTCCAGTTGTGACCAGATTACTCCGGTCACTCGACTGGTTACGAGTTCGAGGACGATTGCGCGGTCGTCTCCCTTACGAAGCGGTGAAACGGTGTAAACCGAATCTATCGCGGACCACAGCATCCTTTCCCGGCGGTTCACCCGGGATCGGGTAGCCGATGGTCGTTTCAAGAGCAGTCGCCGTAAGGTCAAAAACCACCCCCGCTCTATAGGAAACAGTACTGATTTCAGACTCCCCCGACTGTTAGTCAGAATGCACAATCGATGGGCACAATCAAAAGACAATAAAATGGATATTTTAAAACTAAAATCTTTCATTTTTCACCTGCGTTAGAGGTGGCTCTTACAGACTTCCCAGTTCAAGCCATTCCCTAATCACTTACCTGAATCCCTGTCTGACTTATGTAGCTGTCGCAGTATGAAAGATAGAGCTACGTCCGTGAGAGGTGGTAATATCGTTATAAACCAATATATATTGAGGTAATTATCACAAAAGTTGATCGGCCCCTGTCGCTAAGGTATATCTGCGAGGATTTCACCATTATTTCAAGGAATTTTCGTTACGCCTGTCTTTTAGTCTTGCTTAATTATAACTAACGAATAAAAATGAAATCCTTGGAAAACTTAGGCGGAAGACACCGCGCTTCAACTCAGCAAATGCAACTTTACCACTCTTACCCTCATTACAACCCCGCAAATGCAACTTTACCACTCACGCCCTCAATATAACGTTACTGCTTATGCCCTTATTACAACTCAGCAAATGCAATTTTGCCACTCATACCCTCATCATAACCCAGGATATGCAACTTTACCACTCATGCCCTCATTACAACTCAGCAAATGCAACTTTAGCACTCATGCCCTCATTAGGACTAATACTATTCTCGCGACGTTCGTCTCGCGTCGTTATTCCTCAGATGCAACTTTCCGAATGGCGAATTTCTGATAAGTGAATTCTTGAGCTCTCTCGATCACTAACTGCAAAAGCTGAAAAAGTTTATTTATTCGAGTCGGTCTCCCGTGGCCTTTGAAAGGTCGGCGTTCATCTGCATTCCCGCGTAAGTTGTTCTTATACACTAAAGTAATCTAACAAAGAAACTTTTAATGGAAAACGGGGTTATCTTTCCGCTAGAGGGCGCGCGCATAGGAGATAATATAAAGAGAGGTCGGACGAAAAAAGCGAGTAGCAGAAGACATACAAATTCTGCTGAAAAATAAAACAAAACGCGCTCCGTTTCTCGCTCTTAACTTTTTAAGCACACCACTATAAAACGTAGGCATGTAGACTGATAGTTATTTGATTTAACCCAGAGGGAGAAAGAGGAAAAGCATACTACAAGTAAAGTGGGCATACAACTAACACAGGAAAAGATACGGGACTATTTTAAATCTATTTGTTAATTGTATTTTAAAGGCCATTAATATACAGAATGAGCAGTCGGAATGAGCAGTCGGGGACATCTAAAGTAAAACCCTGATAGTGGAAATGAACACATCAGTATAACCTATAATAAGCATTACCTGTTATTGATCATTTCGGAATTATTTACGATTTCCTGCGAATTCGATATTCACTAACTGAATATTGAAATTCATAGAGAATCATAATCAAAAGGTATATATTTTATATTTTATAAAAATATTGTCAAACTGGAATGTTTTTAAGCTATTGCATAGCTTTTATCGCGGGCCTAGGCCAGCGCGGCGACCGAATGAAGAAATTTCTTAACGAAAATTAATGATTTTAAACTGATAATTACGTCTAAACGAGTACTGCTTACGATTCGAAAAAAATATATGTTAAACAAGAATATTTTTCTAATATTCTTAGCTTTGAATATTTTAGATTTTGTTTATATTACATAGTGTAATTAATTTGTAAAATTAGGTCTAACCGAACACAAAAACGACTACTACGCAAATACTATCTGGCGTATTATTATGAAACCTGCACCATTTTAAGATAATTTAATTATCTGTCTTTTAATCTACGTTTTTTTCGAATAATCCGGTTTTTTTGCTTTATCGAATAAAAAAATCGTGCTCTGCGCTCTATCGGAAGACGTTTAAATTATTCCGAATCATTTGCTACCGCAGCCGCAAATGATTCGGAATAATTTCAACGTTTTCCGATAGAGCGCAGATATCTGATATCAGAAAAAATAAAATAAATAAAATAAATAAATAATTATAATTGCATAAGTTGTTAAAAATGCTATGCAATAGCTTTACCGCGGCAGTCCCCGAGTGCCAAACGTATTTTTTTTTTTATTTAGTGGTAAATAGGTTAGATTTTCCATTTTGAGAGAAACGGGTTAAAAACTCTTTAATATACGTAATTCTTTTTTTATGTTACCTTTTAAATTTCGTTGATAATTACTAAACAAATACTTTACTAAGAATGTTGGATATTGCGAACACTTCCTCATAAAATAGGATGTCAGAAAACAATAAAAATGGGCCAACAAAAAAAATATTCACCATAATTAACACAAAGGTAGGATTTTCGGAATTTTTCAATGAGAATGAACCAATGGCTAAATATTTAATAAAATATATAAAACTGGAGACAAATTAAATATATAAAAATATATAATGGAGACAAATTAAATTGTCGACCACCTATGAAATATGCACGAATAACTTTTGATTTCAAAAATATATATTTTATAAAGCCCACGCTCTTTTAATTGCACATCTGCCTTTCTTTATTTTTTGACGTTGTTTCCTTTCAGAATTATAGTGCTTTCTTTATATACAGTATGCGTTACAGACCTCGGCGTAAATCACCCTTTTAATAAGATAAGTATTTATAATAAAGGATAACATTTACTGTTGCTTTTTTTTTAAATCCAGAATGAACACCCTGGGACTTGATATATTTTTAATTATAAGAATTCTTCATGATTATGAATCTTCTACTAATATGAGTAGATAAATACAGCAAAATGATTACACATTTTTTAGAATTCATTCTAAATTTGAAATAACTCTTTTTCATCTAAATATAACGATTTCTAACTAAAATTTCAACAAATTTGGTAAAATGATATCTGCTAAAAAAATCCTAATAAAAATCTGACCTAAATAACGGGGCCGTGTCGTATGTGGCACAGCGTAAGTGGCGTGTCGTATGTGTCGCATCACCTAATTTCGAGGTCTATATCTCAAAAATACCAGACCTAAAAATAAATACTTTCAGTGTGCTGGACATCGAAGTATCTTTATCTCCGAGACATTTTTTCTTGATCTAACCACGATATTATGTAACCACGGAGTACCGTATTTTATTCTCCACAGTTGACTATCCTAAATAATACGTTTCACGTAGAACATTACGTTATTTTTTTCACATTACAAAAATATACTATTCAGTTCAATGAAAGGTCGAAAACAAAATTAAACTAACAGAAATGATACATCAAATGCCCCGGACGTTCTGCAGCTCTGATATCTTATATGTTTTGCGCTTAGAAGACATAAGAGCTGGTGGTATATACAGCATCCGATCTTCATCTTCTGGCCATGTCCAGAACGCTCCAGATCTCTTTAACGCTCCAGATACCTCAATGCCTAATTTTTGGGATATATCCTGCAAAAATACATATGAGCAAGTACTATTATAAAAGCTCTAGATCGCAGATAAGTTGTCTGAAAGTCTAATTATAAGAACATTTCCGGATGCCTACTAATTCTATCTACATGACAAAGTTTGACGAGGTTCGTTGATAGCAGAAATTATTCCGTAACACCAAAAATTTCTTCCTAATCTCACTGCACGCAGGCGACTGATCACTCATTCTCGTAGAGCAATTCCTTCAGAATCTAGTCATGTTTAAGACAAAATAGATATAATACTACAAATTTCTTCGTTGCCACTAGATGACCTATTTTATTAAAAAAACAGGATTGACTCATAGTTTGGACAGAAGGTTATAGTTAGAGCAGTTTATGTTATTTATAATAAATCGGTCCTTTATGAAAAGCTATTCATTATAGATGGTTATAAATCGCTATTATTTCCGACGTCAATGCTAACAGCGCTAACTGCATTTCGAAGTCAAAAAATGGTTCCCGAAATGTCATATAGGAGTGAGCAATCTAATACACTATATAATCAATGGTTTTATATAGAAACAGTGGGTTTAGAGAAAAAAGTGCAAATCCAATCCCTCTCTCTCTCTCTTCCTCTCTCTTCATCTCTCTGACTGAAAATTACAACGATGAACACAAATTACGAGTTATCAGTTGGGATTTTCCCTCTCCTAAAGGTGGTTCCTTTAGGAGAGGGTGGCTGTAGCTGTAATTCCCGAAGGCCGTAATTAACCTAATGGTATGGCAATTAATTCCAACCTTGTTACGGCCAATTCAAGAGATAGCCTTTGGAAATCAAGGCATAAATATCAAGTATAAGGTGGAAATAGAGGTTTAATAGGTTAGCAATAAAATCGAATACGTAACTTCTCTAATCGGGGGAGTCTGGGAACTGTATTGTTTCCTATAGAGCGGGGGTGGTTGCCTACCTTACGGCGACTGCTCTTGAAATGACCATTGGCCATCCGATCCCGGTTCAGAGTCGGGCAAAGGACGCCTTGGTCCGCGATAGATTCGGCTTACACCGTTTCACCGCTTCGTAAGGGAGAGGACCGCGCAAGCGACCTCGAACTCGGAACCAATCGAGAGACCGGAGAAATCTGGTCACAATTGGAAGCAAGGGCGCGAGTGTTTCGGCCCGCCAGGTAACATTACTGGCTATCTCGCGGTAAGGCGTTGGCTTCTTGCGGGTTGTGAGGTAGCTGGACGTTGGATTGTTCTGTCCAAAGTCTTCTACGTTCACTGCAGGGCGACAGAACGAGAAAATCGTTAAAACGTCCTGTGGTGACGGGCTCGCCCGTTGTAGTTGACACCGCAAGTTGCTTCCAGACTTTGTCCCAAGTCTTCTACGATCACTGCAGGGAATCGTTAAAACTTCCTGTGGTGACGGGCTCGCCCGCTGTAGTCGACAACCCAAGTTGCTTCCAGACTCCCCCGACTGTTAGAAGGTTAGGCCAGAGTCCTGCCCGGGCTCGCACTTAATGCGTGGAGGCAGCCGGATGGCTGCTGAACAAAATAAGTCTTCATGGCCAACTCAGCAAGGGCCCATTAGCTCCCCAAATGGTCCACAGTAGAGAAGCTATGATTTCGTCTATGCAAATCTGAAAATATTCATTACCTTTAAATAAATTACTTAACTTTAGCATGTCGCTACGACGACTGGCTGTCGACGTGCTGATCTTCGAAACGCTGATCCGTGTAGACCTCGCAGTCGCTGTTGCCGCTTCAGGTTGTCGAATTGAGGATTTTCCTTATTATTCGATTTGCCATCTTGAGTGTTCAATTAATGCTCCCGGTGAAATTATCACTGGTAGGTAGGTCTAGGTAGTCCCTATTGATTATGTATTTAAATGAAAAATAAAGAAGGACATAGAAAAAATAAGTCGCGCATTAGAGCGCGAACATGCAGCACTTACAGCTTCAATATTTTATTAAAACTGGCATATTATATACCACAAGAAGTAACATTTCATTGCGTTCTACTCTTACATATTTTTCCACCGCTCGATCAGTATTTATTACTGGCTATGATAATATTTTTTTTGGAAGCGCAGACCTCGTGTTGATAGGTTTATCCAAAAAGCATTCTTTTTTTATCTGCTCACCAGCAATAAGTTGCCTTCGATTTTGCCAATACTCATTTCTCTTTGTTACTTTTATGCAAAATAATAAATAAAATAAACTACCTATTTTTTTAATAAATATAAAAATAATTTTAATTTTCAAGACTGTATTAAATATTTATTATTTTCTCTTGGGCGACCAGCAAGTATAATCTAGTAATGTGATTAAAATAAAAAATTAGTTAAAAGATCTAAACTAATCACGTTTATCTATCAATTGCGTTTATCTGACTAATCGAAGTAATAACTCTTATAAATCGACCACATAAAATAACGTGTTTTATGACTTTTATATTCGTCTTAGATCTATATTTTAGCCACCATTCCAGGCATGAGTTGTGCTTTATGTTCCCAGTAATACCAGAGAGAATCTAATAAAATAAAAATAAAATTTTTGAGTAGTAAGTCAATTTAATTTTGTATAAAATTAGAATAGTAAATAATTATGACTATCATTTATTATATTCCATTTGAATTATTACAGTAATACGTAATAGGTGTTTGTACTGAGATATTGAATAAAAACTTTAAGAAAGTTTTACTGAAAAGCGATTTGGTACTTTGTTACCATAAAATAGCATTTCGACTAATTTAAATTGACTGCGCTAAAATCATACCATAAACTTTCCTTTCAGTCGAAACCTATTTAAAACTATTTTAAGCTCCTATATTATACTCAGCGATATCTAAGCTGATTCTGATGCAATATACTCGTACCTACCATTTTATCAACGTATTTGCGTTATCAAGCTATATAATATTTTGAAAATGCCATATAGCTTGATAACGGCTTATAATTGAACTATTTTCTGAATAAACTCTTTTACTATTTTCTTATTTCTCGCATAAAATGGATCACATCTGGAAATTGACAGTAAAAGGCTATTATCACGACCGATTCGGATCACGAATTGCCCCTACTATATTATTACATGTTTTTTACCTACTCCACCGTCAAACATCTAACTTTCAATCTTTTTTACATTCGATCATGCGTGACAAAAATCATTGAAAACTCTTTTTTTTATATTAATACCCCCCCCCCCCCTCCCCCCACCCCTCGAGATGATGAGACTTTGGTTTGGAATATCTCATATACAAGCATAAAGTATATTTAAACTCCAGCCTATAATAATAAAATAGTAAGGCCCTTGAAAGCGTGACGCTTGCGATGCGTGGCTCGTTCGAAATTCCAATTCGAATACTCATGGCTACCTGCGTTTGCAATTTTGATTTTAAATTGAATGAGATGATGCGCGTTTGAAATTTAAATTTTCATTGCGTTACATATCATATTAATAGGAATTTTCCCCAAATGCACATCGGCTTTATTTATGAAATGAATATTCAGATGAAATAAGTCCCTGGATACTTGCCGGAATAGTCTTGGGGTGACTATTTCGACTAGACCGATTTTTATTAAGATTGAGGAGAACCTACCTTTAAGGAAGGGAGAGAAAGGTAAATTATCGACCAGTATACTACCAACTTGGAGCTGATGAAGGAAAGTGAGGATCTAGGATTGTGAGTGTAGTAACTAGTAACTGTTGTTTTTATGTCGACCTTTCTAGTAAATTTAGTATATTCTTGTTATTTTTGTCTTGTCTTTTATTTGATGTTTCCTTATATGGGTGATCCACTTATTTATTCCTCTCGCTAGCTTCCGTATCTACATATCTATACGAGGCCATATTAAACGAGGACCACACTAAATAAAATACTAAATTAATAAGAAAAATCTAGTAGTCGTAGTAAACGGAGTGGGGGCTTGTTTCCAGCCCTTGATGTCACCTGAGTCTGTATTATCTTTTATAACTACCAACTTTGTGGTTGGGTCAGTGGTCTGCTAGAAGCCGGATACTGCTTGCCAGTCCATGTAGATAACTGACCTTTGAGTTGGGCAGATCGCTGGGTTCGAGAAAGGCTCGTCCCAGTAAACTGTGTCTTTTTGCGGCGAGGCCTGGACAGCGACCAACTATGTGTAAGTATGCTGTATTCAGGTTCTTCGCCACATATTCAGCAGTCCTTGCTCTCGGTCAAGCCAAGGTTGAATATATGTGCTCTAAGGGTCGTGTATCCGGTGAGGAGACCGATAGTGGTTCTAAGATTCTTCTTGCTCATGTCAATTAGGGCCTTGGTTTTCTTTAGAAGTGGTTGCTCCATCATGTCTTTTGCCTGGCGATATCCTTGGCTCTGTTGCCAGGATGCCCGATGTTCCTGCTCCAGGCAGTCCCTGATGATTTTCTTGCCTATAGCGAAGGGGACCCTAATAACTGGCTCCACCGGGCCGGGCGACAAACTGGCAAAACAGTGTGCCCAGTTTTGCTAGTTTGTCAGCCTCTTCGTTGTCGGGAATGCCTTGATGGCCCAGTGTCCGTCTGGCAAGGTGAAGAAAAACCTTAAATCAATGGTAAAATATTCCACGAAATATTATTTGCCAAAAATAATAATGAACCTGAGTATTTATAAATAGGATAGAAAACGAGTTTACCGCGTGAAATTTGTAGCACCTGACGTTTCGGTGACGTTGCAGCCGCCGTTGTCTAGGGTAGACTGAAGAGCTGTCAATCCGTTGTTTTGCGGGTAGGCCGCATACCGCTGCCGCCGCTGCGTAGGTTATAACGGTAGTGGGGGGCCGGGCTCAGAGCGCGGGAATTTTGAAAATCCGTCTTGAACACAACACTCACTGTATCCTGTTTTACGTCTCTGCGTTCGACGTTCGGCGGCGGAAACATTTTAAGAAGAGGGTTCCACGTAGAAGAGAGTTTGTAGCCGTCGTCTCTATTGAAGTTCGGGGTTCTTCTTATTTCAATAGCTTCCCGGATCATGCGAGGAAAGTAGAATTGTTCCTTGGATAGAACAATGGGATTTTGAAACTGATTCACGCGGCAAATTCGTTTTCTATCCTATTTATAATGTCAAACAACCGCGATAGTCTTCGATTTTATATGAACTTTTTAGCACATACAATTTATATCATTGGCTACTCGTTAACTCGTGTAACATTTTCATTACGAATACGGGCTTATCGTAATGAAAGGTAACACGTCGATCATCAGATTCAGTCATCCATTCATTCATTCATTCAGATTCACTCGTATGTAACCGATTTGTAAACGACTGAAACGCGAATTGAAAATTGTATCGCAAACGACAATTCATACATTCGATAGCTCAATGTAAGTAAATTCAATGAGATGGAGTTATTTACTAGATTATTAAAATGGGGCACGAGCGACGCTCAAGGCTCTGCAACATATAATACACATACACCTGATAAACATCCCTTTTATGTAGTCATATTTGCAATAACATTACGAATTATTTAACTTTAATATATATACTCACAGGTAGACAAAGATCTAAAGTAAAACTCCCTAATTATATGAGAATTACGAGGGGAAATAAAGTAATATTTAACCAGTGCCGGATTATCCAATAGGCCAAGTAGGCACCGGCCTATGGGCCCCACATCTTTTACACTGAGAAAAATATTGGATTGATTCTTACATTATTATTTTGATATTACGATTTTATGCAGACTAACGATGTACCTATCAATCGTAATTTTGTTGAATTATTGTAGAAACTCCATTATTCGATTAAATGTATCAATGGTTGACTGTAAGATATCGCTATAGCGATAAGTCCGACATTTGTGCATAAATTGTTTTCTTTTATAAAACCAGTGTAATATTCATGTAGTAATGTTTTTATAGCATTATGACACGGTAACTACCGTCACGCCAACACTGTTACTCGTCATGTTCATTCATACGTATGGAGCACAGTCCGAGTTATATACGTAATCTTAGATAACTAAAAATTTAAGTTCACGTCGTTTCTTAAAGGTCGGCACCAGTGTGTGAAGGGTAATAATGACCAAATCTCCCATATTCTACCACAAGTCGCCGGTGTACCACAAGGTAGCGTCTTATCACCACTGCTCTTCTCTCTTTTTATTAATTCCTTGTCGAATTCTCTTCATGCAAAATATCATCTCTATGCCGACGACGTCCAGATCTATTCACACTTTCAGCCAAATGATATTGAAACGGCAATCGCGGCAATTAACGATGACTTAAATACTATATCGGGGTGGTCGAAATGCCATGGCTTGCTCCTAAATCCCTCTAAAACACAAGCGATCATCATCGGTAGCAGGTACTACATCTCGAGGATTGACATGCACTCCGTATCCAAAGTATGTATTGAGACAGAGGAGATTCTTTATAGCATGCAGATGAAGAACCTTGGTGTCCTTTTTGACCAGAATCTGTCCTGGCAGCACCATATTAGGGAGATGAGAGGAAAGATCTTTAACAGATGTCACTCGCTGAAGAAGCTCCATAATTTTCTCCCGGCGAAAAGTAAAGAGACAATCTGTCAATCTTTACTTCTTCCACTCCTTCACTATGGCGACACCGCCTTTCTCGATCTGACAGAAGAGCTGACCACCAAGGTGGAAAGGCTACAGAACGTATGTATAAGCTTCATTTTTGGCCTCAGAAAATATGACCATATCACGGAATATCGAAGAAGACTCAGTGGCTTACCACCAGGGAGACGAGACAGGTTAGAACTCTCAGCCTCCTATTTAGAATCCTCGCGAATGGCGTGCCGCTTTATTTTGCCGATAGGTTCACCGCGCTATCGGCGCACGGCCGTCCCCTGAGATCAGAGGGCAATAACCTGTTATCCATCCCTGGTCATAGCAGGGACTTTTTTTCGTACTCCTTCTCCGTGGAAGCTGCACGACTCTGGAATGCTTTACCGAATAATGTTAGAACAGCCCCCAGCATTTCCTCGTTCAAGGCCAGGCTCAAGGAGCATATAATCCTAAAACCATAAACTAACCAACCCTCCTCTTCCCCCCTCCTTTCCGCTTCCTTTTCCTTCCTTCCACTCCTTCCTTTTCTCTGCGTCTTAATTTAATTTTAGTAATTTGTTTTCCTTTTTTTTATATCTTTTTTTTTCGTTTTCCGTCTGTTTCTTTTTTTTCTAATCACTTTAATTTTTAGTATTCTTTTGTGTAGCCAACGTAACAAATTATATTATAAACTTAAGCTATAAGTTAGGTCATAGACATTGTCGCAAGGCAATAAGCTCGCCTTTTTTATTTTGAAATAAAGACTTTTTTATTATTTTATTATTACTATTATTATTATTAATCTTTGTTGAAACATGCGTATTTCCGTGTATTAATTACATCGTTATATTTTTCTCAGTGTAGGGTCCCCGCTCTCCGCGACAAGGGGTCATAACAATCAAATTATTTTTATTGTCTCTAATAAATAGAAGATAAAAAAAACATTATAATTCTAAGGAGAATGTGTTTATTAAACGTTTTAATTACTGCCCGCTGACACGTTAATGTTTTAATTTCGATTACTGCCCGCTGACAGTGCTGAAAATATTAAGATGTCTCATGGTTTCGAACCCTACTTGGGAACGATCTTTATCGAACTGCTCTAATTCAACTGCTCAAAAATTGATATCAATTATCGATGACGCAAGAACGACTGAATTCACTTGACAGTAATGCTATTGAATACGACGCATTGGAAAATGTGAATTTCCAATATGTCCTATAAGAGTTTATCACAACAATGTTAACATTTTATCAGATTATACAGTTTTATAAAAGTTTAATGTTTGTTTATTATTATTACAATATATTGTTTATCAGTATTGGTTTTTCTTAATAAAATCAAGATTTTGATGTTCAAAACCTATTAGGGTATAATTTGCAAAGTGCAAAGAGGCCCGAGATTTCGATGGCCTAAAAGGGCCTAAGGTTGAGTAGCTTATTGTTAGAAATTGACTCATGTCTAAAAAACCTTAAGCTATTTTGGATTGGTTTTTTGGACATTGCCGCATATTACTCATAATATATAGGAGATTATTAAATAAAACTTCAGTCTTATGAGACTTTGGATATTTATCTAATTATTTGTATAACATTTATAATTGAAATATTCGCAGTTGTACTTTTTATTAAGAATATGGGATGTTATTAGGGGCTGCCGCATTTATCTTTTAGGTTATTACGATAAGTTAAATGCTATTTTTCAATTTACAAAAAAAAAACATTTGTAGTTTCTACTCTTGCCCATCTGATCTTGTATTTTAAAACATATACGTAGAAATCGAAAATAAAAAACAAAATTGTAGCTCGAAACTAAACGCGAGTGAAGCCGCGGTCAATGTGAAAACAAATTCAAGATGGATCACAACCTTCTTTTATGTTATATGCACGCAGCTGCTAGAAGAAGAACTTCTGTCCCTAAAGCGAAAACAGAGTATATTGCGTTGGCTTTGTTTGCAGTTTCGCTTAAAATGTAATCAAACTTCAGCCATTCCATGCATCATCTTACCTCTCATAGGAAGACGGGAGCTCAGGGAGGGAATAT
Organism: Micropterix aruncella; assembly: GCA_944548615.1. Lineage (NCBI taxonomy): Eukaryota > Metazoa > Arthropoda > Insecta > Lepidoptera > Micropterigidae > Micropterix > Micropterix aruncella. The sequence continues at coordinate 29,440,896 of OX155960.1, read as the reverse complement.
TTTATCGTGGAATTTAAAAGTTATAAATGATAATTTAGTACGTGATCGTATTTTCTTTGTCATATACTTCTTATCTTATTTTTTCTAAAACCGCTATAAATTACCATTTAAAGAAACCTATTAAACTATATTCAATTTTATGTTAGAAACTTAACGTTGCATTTATTTTATTTATTTTTATTTATTTTTATTTTATTTTATTTAGTTAACAAACAGCGTTTATACATAACAAATACAAAATATAACAATAAAACTATGACTAATTATATGTTAACACTATCTATCTATAATGTGTACAGTACATATCTCCGTTATTATATCTTATTTATATATATACATTTTCTAGCAAATTTAATATTATAGAAAAAGAAAAAGAACAAAAAACAAATGGAAATGAAATTTTACATTGAGATTATATACAATATTAATTATTTTGTACCAAAGATACATTTTAAAAAACAAAAAATTGCAAAAACAAAAAATTACAAAAAAGCTATTCATGTAAACTGTTCAAGCGATTAATAGTCATTATATGAAATACGAGGGACAAAGGACTGATAGGATTTTTTAATGGTTTCCTTAAAGTGACTTTTAACTGATGAAAAAATATCAATGTACCCGAACCTATCGTTATACGTTGTCATAGCTCTGTTTATTAAGGAATGTTTCGTGTAATTAGAGTTATATCTCTTTATATAAAACAGATTCGGGTTTCGAGTAATGCGAGGAGGAGCCAGAATGGATATCTTTTCGACCAGATACGCACTGTGAAAATTGTTATTTATTACGTTGGAGAAAAACATCATATCGCAAGTTGTACGCCTATCTTCAAGACTATCGAGTTTAAAAAGAGCTAATCTATCCTTGTACGATTCAGCAGGTCTATTTTCCCTAAAGCACAAGTGCCTTAAGAATTTTTTTGAATACGCTCGTTTCGTTGCTTATACACATACATATTTATTACATATATTTAATATTACAATAATTATTGCAATACATAATTACTGTAATATTTACTATTAGCTGTATTTTTATATATTTTAAAAAAAACGACGATCGTTACTCTCATAATGACAATAATAGCTTTATTTTATATCTTCTTAACCACTTCAGTAATCATTAAAAAAATTAAAATGGAAATAAAAACTTTTTTCTTTTATGAAAGAATTTTTATTTACTGAACATAGATGTCCTTCATAAAAGCCATTTCAGGCCCAAAATGAGATTGAAAGTCGATATTATGGTACAATAAGTGGGATTAGAAATCAAGGAAATTCATTAAAAAAATATATATTTTATCATCATTATTAATAATTATGCCTTATTAATGGAATGAAATAATTAAAAAATAGACATGTAAAAAAAACATCATCAAAATTGTTCTTTGTTGTGGTAAATTCTAAAACGAGCGTTCAAACCACACAACCTCACTGCTCAAAACTCTGGGCAGTACTCACTGATCATGGCAGTACTGACATCGCGTGATGTCACCCGATTTCCGATTTGCAGAGATTGGGAGATAGTGGTGGAGTGCTACCTTGTTTGAATCATCGTAGCTGTCTTTTGTCTCGCTTCCACATACCATCAATCATATTTATTTTTTCCCGAAACATTTAGGAGTGATCTTTTCTGCAGTTAAAGCTTGCCCGAGTTATCTCTAGTGTGGGAATTTTCGCACATAATAGCCGCCCGAGTATACTCAGGCGTAGTCCTTAAGTGTTTAAAAACATTCATATGCCGGTCGTTACTCTCATAAAGACGGTAACTATAGGGCTAAATGATTATTACTGACCTATAGATGGCACTGGACGGCTACTGGCAAAGCCCATCTCAATTGATTGGGATAACCACGAGTCAAAATTATTTATTTTGTTGCTTTACCAAAACCAACCAAACTCTCAAGATAATTGAAGCACACAAGAGCTGCCCTAATATACCTACTTCCAAACAAACGAGAATTAAAAAATATCGACGGCCTTACAAACAGTTGGGTGGTGTCGGACTGAAGTGGGTCTGGGAAGGTCACGTCGCAAGGCAGAATGACTCGAGGTGGCCTTAGAGGCTTGTCCAGCGGAGACCAAGAACCACAAAGCGAAGCGTAGGGAGACCACAACTACGATGGTTGGACGATATCAGAAAAGCAGCAAGGACCAACTGGCTAAGGGCAGCAGCTGACAGACATGGAAGAACAAGGAAGAGGCCTACGTCATGAATGGACCGAACCAGGCTGAGGAAGAAGAAGAGAAGAAGGCTGGTATAACGATATGTGATCGTTCTTACAGCCGTGGGATGAGCGTAGAAGATTTAGGCAATGGACAATCCACTATCTAGCTCCGCCAACTAGCCCGCGAGAGACTAACCCTTACCGACCGACACCGGGTAATTAACACCGCGGGCAGACCAAGCGCCCTCGCTGCAAGTTATGTCCACATTTCTCCGGCCTTCCGACTGGTTACCGGTGGAAGTCGCTTGCGCAATCCTCTTCCTAGTGTAGGGTGATTCGGTGTCTACCGAATCTATCGCAGACCCGAATCTGTTCAACCGGTATCGCGTAGCCGAATGGTCGTTTCAAGAGCGGCTGCCAATAGGTAAACAACCGCCCCCGCTCTATAGGAAGCAAAGCCGTTTCCAGACTTCTCCGAATATCAGTCGGAATGCACATTTGATTGTCTGACGACGCACGGTGCGCAAACCGTCCAGGGGCGATTCCTAGGGGAGCTGGTCCGCAGGCAAGGGTCTTACCCGGCCTCGCACTTCTGCGTGGAGGCTGCCGGATGTGTGTTGACCAGTGATTAATGGCCAAGCCACACACATGGGTCTTAGTGGCCTAACTGCAACAGGGTCCATTAGTTCCCTAAATTCAAACATTGGCTTACCTTGAAAATAGTTAAATCAATAGATTATTTGGACAAATACACATGTTCTTGGAAAAATCGGCCCTGTCTCCTGACTGACCTTACCCTACACCACTTATAAATAGATCGTCGTAGTTTTCACTAGATTATATATTATGCAACCTCTGTCGAGTCTCTCCCTCTAGCTAGAAACTGCCGCCTCTCCTCTACTTTTGCCACTCCCGTTCGACCCCTTTAAGTGAGCTCTCCAATCCGTAAATTTGCATATTACTGAACAGTCTGTTGCTCCACGATTAGCCAGGCGTATCTCGGAATGTATTATTTCAGAGACATATTAATTCACCTGCGCGTTAGGCTGGCCTCGAATATCTGCTCGTATATTTTTTTTAAAATTCGTAACACAACAGTAACAATAAAACCAAATCACCTACTAAAAATAGGCAGTTATAAATAAAAACTAAAAAAAAACTATCTTAATTAAATTAACTTGAAAATAATTATATTTAATAAGACAGTTAAAAGAAATAATGACATGACTAAAGTTTAAAAAGACATACAAAAAAAATACATATATAATTAAGAACAAATATCACTCGTATATAATTGTTATATTTAAAATATTGGTTTTGCAATACGAAGAGTAAAAATGCTTGTCATTCTGATTACGGCTATATTTAAAGGACATTTAGTTTGAATAAAGATAGGTTATCATTTTTATTATATCCTTTTTAATACTTAATTTAACCTTTTTTTAATCTTCCTAAGTCCTGCTAGCCTAGCCCTAAGCAATCTAACAGAAACGTGTTGGATACAATTTTGAGTAGACTTTGAATTCTGAAACACTAAGAGTATTGATATAAAAGCGCTATGAATGATTAAATAAATGGAGCAAAAAATTACGTCTCCAAAAATTATGAAATGAATTCATTTGTGATTTTTTCATAATAATGTTTCACCATTACAAAATCATCACACTTTTACGACATTGCCAAATGAATATACATGTCATTGTCAATGAATGCCACTACATAACCTTTCTCAATTATCGAGAAAGCTTCAGATTGGATTATGGAGGTCTATTCGGTCTCTAAGCAGTATAAATTCCCTGAAAGTATCGGATGCACAGCCCTGCGTCCAGATTTAACTCTTAACTCTCTATCTCGGAATTATTGTAGAATTATTCCAGATTATTGTAGAATTAACTGTTCCATGGGAATTAAATACCCTAAAAGACCACAAGTACAAATTAAATAAATACCATGATCTCGCAAATGCCGTCACACGAAATGGCTTCACTGTTCACCTTCACGCGGCGGAAGTTGGCGCTCTAGGCCTGCCAGCTAAATCTCTGTTTCACCTTTTAAAGATCTTGGTCTCTCCAGGAAAATAATCAACTCCTTCTTAGAAAAAATATCTAAAACCGCGATTTCCGCCTCTCAAATTCTATACATCGAAGGGGGAGTGAATAAGTGGTAAGGTGAACGCTCACATGTGGCAAGACAGCTGTCCTAAACCTACCAGTGGTCCAGAACCACTGCTCACCCCCCAGAAGTGTAATAACACTATATGTTAAGCCCGACTTCGATCGGTGAATTCCATGGCAGCTCCGTTTGTATTTTATATATGATTTCTCACCTTAACCCCTTTTGTTTGAAAAGCAGAACATAACATTACCATAATCAATGCCACCATTAAATCGTCCTAAATAAGTAGTAGATACCTACATATTTAATGAGATCGTTCCGGCCTTTCGCATGTGACAAGTATAGTAAGAATATTATTATAGAAATTTTGATGGAAATAATGACATATGTATGTAAATGACAAAGTTTACACAATGAAGACAACGGTGAATGTTGTTCCGCACTAAAACTTCGATTGAGGTCGAGTCGAACTTCATGAAAGTTTAATAGGTACCTATCTATAGTAAATGTACTAACCTCAAACGTTACGATTCATCTATAGGTGTTGGAGGTGTCGATAACCCAGACATCCAAGGCTTCAAATAGGCTAAGGTCGTAGTCAATGGTTAAATATAAAAAATGATAAACATACGTATTCATTAAAAATCCTTCAAACTTTATCCCCCGTCATGACCATGCGGAATCGTAGCCATTTTGCAAAATATATCCCTTCATATAGTATTTTTCGGAAACTATCGACGTTAGAAAAATGATAGATATCATCAAAATAAAAGTGTATTAAATTTTAGACAAAAATTGTAAAAAATATAAGTTTTCTTCTAGACTTACTGCTGTTAATTCACGACGACTTTGCTGATTACATGTTTGAATTGAGTTCCACGGCCTTTTGTCGTAGGTCAAAGCAATGGAATAAAAGTTTTTATTATCAAGTATGTTATAAAAGTATATTAAATTTAGAGTTAAATGGCGCAAGTACCTACATAATAACATAAAGTCGCGCAGTTCCTCAGAGTAATTGTCAAATAAATTTAGAGGATTGTTTGTAACTCTCTTATTTATTTCTACGTATTGTGAAACGGAATTACAAGAAAATACCAAACTTAAAGACGCCATTCTTTTCCTGCATGCAATCGGAGAATGTGATACCACATCATGCTTCTTCCAGAAAGGTAAGTTGGAGGTATTCGCAGTCATAAATTACACGAGTTACAAAACATCATCCAGATTTTAAATGATCCGAACGCTTCATTCGAGGATAACGCCCTTGTGAAAGAAAAATGCATCCTGGTTTTATATGGCGCACAACTCATTTCAACAACATCATTGACCTCAATGTCAGGGTGCGAAAGTTTGCTTTACGTCAGGAAAGAAGGTCGATTTGGATTCTTTACCTCTAACACAAGAAGCAGCGCAGCAGCACTCTTTCCGCTTATACCATCAAGTACAAAATTAGCATGGATACGAAAGAAACCTGAAGATTAGGGCTGGAAAATCACTCCTCATGACCTGGTTTTTAATTATAACAACAAAAGAGTCCCTTGCTTCACAGATGCTATGAACTCAAATTTCGTACGATTGCAAGGAGGGTTCCACCTTCCACGACATAGTGTGAATGCAGAAAAGAAGGATTAAATGCTCGATCTCGTGTGGTCGTTGCTGGGGAATTTCTTGCATCAATTGTGTGAATATTTGCGAAGATAAAATGGAAGATGACGATAATGAAAATGATCTAAACGGCAGCAATATGGACGAAGACGACGGGTACTCATCAGTGATGACCACGATGACTAAGGCAAATGAAGCAACTAGAGTTGTCAACTACAACGGGCGAACCCGTCACCTCAGGAAGTTTTAACGATTAGTCGTTCTATCTCCCTGGAGTGAGCGCAGAAGACTTGGACAAAACAGTCCACCGTCAAGCTCCGCCACATACCTGTAAGAGACCAACGCCTTAACCGCGAGATAGCCAGGAATGTTACCCAGCGGGCTTACACTCACGCCCTTACTTCCAATTGCGACCAGATTACTCCAGTCTCTCGATTGGTTACGAGTTCGAGGTCGCTTGCGCGGTCCTCTCCCTTACGAAGCGGTGAAACGGTGTAAACCGAATCTATCGCAGACCACAGCATCCTTTGCCCCGCTGTTCACCCAGGATCGGGTAGCCGATGGTCGTTTCAAGAGCAATCGCCGTAAGGTCCGCAACCACCCCCGCTCTATGAAAAACAGTACTACTTCCAAACTCCCCCGACTGTTAGTCAGAGTGAAGGGGAGCTAATGGGCCCTTGCTGAGTTGGCCACGAAGACCCATTCTGTTTCAGGGTCGGTCACACTCACGGGTCAACACCCATTCGATGGCCTCCACGCATGGGGTGCGAGCCTGGGTAGGACACTGGGTCAACCAGTCACCCCTGGGAATCAATCCTCTGGCGCTCCTGGACGGTCTGCGCACCGAGCGGCGCAAGCCAATCGATTGTGCTCTCCGACTAACAATCGGGAGAGTCTGGGAACTGTATTGTTTCCTATAGAGCGGGGGTAGTTGTCTACCTTACGGCGACTGCTCTTGAAATGACCATTGGCCATCCGATCCCGGTTCAGAGTCGGGCAAAGGACGCCTTGGTCCGCGACAGATTCGGTATACTCCGTTTCACCGCCTCGTAAGGGAGAGGACCGCGCAAGCGACCTCGAACTCGGAACCAATCGAGAGACCGGAGAAATCTGGTCACAATTGGTAGTTAGGGCGCGAGTGCCGCCCGCCAGGTAACATACCTGGCTACTCGCGGTAAGGCGTTGGTCTCTAACGGGTTGTGGCGTAGCTAGACGTCGGATTTGTTGTCCAAAGTCTTCTACGCTCACTGCACGGTCGATAGAACGATGAATCGTTAAAACGTCCTGCGGTGACGGGTTCGCCCGTTGTGGTTGACATCTCAATATGTTAGTCAGAGTGCACAATCGACTGGCTTACGCCGCACGGTGCGCAGATCCTAGATGCAGACCCTTGATTCTTAGGGGAAGCTAGCCCTAAGGCCAGAGTCTTACCCAGGCTTGCACTTCATGCGTGGAGGCCGCCGCTCGTGACCCGTGAGTGTGGCCAACCCTGAACAGAATGGGTCTTCGTGGCCAACTCAGCAAGGGCCCCTTAGCTCCCTTGCTTAGGCAAATGAAGCAAACTTAATAAAAACAGCGAAGTCGCCACGTAGTGATAGGAGTGCCGGATTTAGGCTTGATATGGCCCTAAGCTATTTGAGCTACCGCTGCAGTATATTTAAGAATATATGACAATTTCTCACTGTGTTGCTATTTTTTTTGGGGGCCCCAAGAAAGAAGGGCCCTAAGCAATAGCTTGTATAGCTTATGCATAAATCCTGCACTGAGTCACAACCATAATTCTAGAAGATAGATTAATATGTATTTTCATATATTTATTTAGAACTTTTTATCTAGCGATTAATAATCTTTCATTTCGACAACTTTAAATTCAATAAAGTCGATAGTTTTGGAATCTAATGCGAAAAAGGTATATTTTTTAAGACGGCGGCGATTCCTTATGGTCCTGACAGCTTGTATTTCGGAAAGTGAAATATGATACCTAGTTCAAAGTGCAGGTTGTTCCAATACTCAATTTCGAGACGTTTTCAAAAACCATATTGTTTAAGTTGTTGGAACTCAAATACATCTAAATTCACTGAAACCATTAATTCAAATATTTTCACTATTACGACTCTTTCCCACATTACTCCGTATCTCGTACCTAATGATGACATTCATCTTTAAATTACTGCCACTAGCAATTTTAATGATGTGTACAGATTGATGGGACCAATGCTGTAATTCTCTCCACAGTGCTGAAACCTGAAACCTGGGGCTATTATGTTGTGTTGATTGTAGCTACCTATTTGTTTGCCTATCAAAAAGTAAAAGTTTATCGGTTTAGCCATTGTACTCAGTGCAGTGTATTTTACCCTTACGCCTTGTTGAATGCAAAGAACCTCAGGGGCCGGATTTCCTTTAAAGCACGATGTAATCCCTTTATCGCCGGTCTCGAGTCTCGGACGGCAGTGAAATCTGAAGCTACATAAAGCCTACCCCTACTTGCATGGATCACGAACATACAACAGAAGCATGCAAGAATATTTTTATTATTTAATAATGAAGACTCGAGATCAGGCTTCTTAAATTAAAAAGGATAGATCAAGGCTTCAAAGTTGACAGCTCGGATCGAAATTCCAGACTCGTTCAACCAAGTACCTAATTCTTCTTAGACGGCAAAAAGTTTTTTTTTATTTATAAGTTTTTGATTATTGCAGTTTTATCTGTGGGATATGTATTTACTTACGACTATTTATTAATCATTACACAGTAGGTCTACGCAGTCTTGGACACCGACCATACATACGTTAGCAATTATTAAGGGTTCTTTTTAATTTCAAGGCTATAATACTATAAAAACTTTCATATTATGGTTACAAACTTACATAGACTACAATACTATTAAAAACTTACACATTACATAGTAAGACCTAAAACTCCAATTAATTATGTCATACCTAAAAGATATGTTACAAAAGGTATAAACTAACGAGGTAAATTAATCAGGATTAGTTGTGAACATTAGTGTAAAACCGTTATGAACATTAGTGGCTCTTTTCTATTCCTTGTATAAAATGATCGTATGCCTTACATGGTCCAACCAGTCATCTTTCTCATTCAAAGAGTTGCTAATTTTCTAGCATACTTTTTTTAAAAGTAGGTCTTCAATATTAATCCTACTGTTTTACTGAATGTGAATATGTAGGTAATGTATTTAGGTCGAATATTGCATTTTTTTTTACAATAATTCAATTAGGAATATTACACATTTTAAATTATATACATTTCGTATTTATAGGCGGATTTTTGATTATTCCTTGATTTTTTATTTTTTTCTTTATTTTTTATATTATTGGTGAATTATTTTATTAATTGTCTTCTACTGTTAGTGCTACCTATCCGGTCTGTTTAGTATTTTTTCATGTTATGTTTCTTTTTTAAATGTTATTTTAGGCCTTTCAGTGAACGAATTATTATTGATTTGATTTAGATATTATAGGCAAACTAGTGAAATAATGACATTTTTTTATAAGAAATTACAAAATTAGCAGATAAGTAAATTTGTCAATCTGTTATAATAACAGGTAATTCTGCCGACGTAAATAACTTGTACTTGTACATGATACATTACAGGAACAATGGGCTGACTTATTTACTACGCATTCAATCTCTTGCAGCCAGCCAATACTGCCGTCGTAAATGAAAACACAGTAACTTCCAAAAAGACGTTTTGAGAAAAACGCGGTCAAAGTTCAGTTGTTAAATATTTGTTTTCATGAACAAAGTAATCAATATAGATTATTTCTTTTAATCTTGAATGTTAAAAATAGTTACGACTTCAATTCTGCATAAAAATATAGATTAAATTATAATTGTTTAATTAATTAAATTAGATATTGTGTTTTAAATTAGGAAAATAATTTGATAAATTTTATATTTTTAAGCTATAGTACCGTAACTGAGTGGTTACTGTGTTATAGGTAAATTTTACCCATTACTGTGTTCTAACCATGTAAAATATATATATATGTATATATTTTTTAAATAAATAAAAAACTGCAGGCATCTTAAACACAGTAATTGAGATACTGAGATTAATTCGTGTATTAATAAATCAACTTTTAACAAAATTTTACCTAAAACCACAGTATCTGAAGAAGTCGTGTTGTAACCAAACAAAAATATTTCTTAAATGCTTATAAGTATTTAAAAAGATCGCAGTAAATAATAGGATACTGTATTTTAACTTAAAATATTATATATACTGTGTTTTTTATTAAAAATATTCTGTTTGTTTTTTAAATACTGTGTTTTCATCTAAGGTATCTCGGTAACTATCCATCGACAGACAAACCGAAAAATTTGCCTTATAGTACTCCAACTCGTGTTTTTAAAGAACCAAACTTGTATAAATACAGTAAATGAAGTTACTGTGTTTTCATTTACGACGGCACTTTGTTTAAGTTTTCGTAGTTTGTAATCGTTTCAAATGACATAATTTCAGAGTCAAAAGTTTGACAAAATAAAATTTTCTTTGCCATGAATAACATTTTTTTTAAAAGGCACTAAAAATATTAAAAAGTAGGAAACAAAACAAAATAAAAATATAAACGAAAATAACAAGCTCTCTCTTTGTCTCGAAGATGAGACGGTGTTGCAGCGCTTATGACGTCGTCGCGACGTCGCTAATTAGCCGCCATGTTGGCAACACGATAATTTAAGGCTGTATGATATTGAACACCGGCTCTGCAATAATTTTCCGTGAATCTGTAACCATAGCCTGAAAGGAAACTATACCTAATGAACCATCAGGCGAATTTATAGCTTAATAAGGATAATATCCAACAAAATTCAGGATACAGGATATGCCTGCATGCTATTTTATTATGGCATACACAGGAACTCGTTCACCACACTTACCATGTTATAAATATACTCAATATGTCACACATACAGCAATAGCACTAAGATACATTGGTGCATAAGATGATTTACAACGAAGCGCCTCGGACACTTTATGACACATGGTTTCCTCGAAAAATGGAGACGCTATGAGAGCAGAGCACGAGAGCATCTCCTGGTGGTTCCGCGACACAAAGATATATGAAGGCGGTTTTAAATTTGCTGCTGCCAACACTTGGAATGCTTTGCCCCCTCCCCTCAGACAAAATATGGCAAATTCATTTTTTTTAAATAAATTCAATTCGCATCTATCTCATATCATTTAAATAATTTATCTCGGAGCATTTATTTGAGTTAAAATTGCAACTTACTTCCCAATTATTGTTTAATAATATTTCCATTAATATAGATATATTTTTTTTAACTTGAATATTTCATGTTTACTCTATATTCACTGTGGTGTGGCGAAAATCATATAATATGTGTTGAATTTTATTACTTATATCTATAAAAAATATTTTTATATATGTTTATATAAAACGACGGAGGTATACCTTTTATTTTCCATCCTTTTCACTCTTATTTTTTCTTTTCGAATTATATTAGGTTATACATATTAAACATATTTTTACACTATATTATACATTTATAACTATTATACATATTTTTACACCATCTGCATCATGTGCATCTAGAGACAGGCCTGAGAAGCTTCGTTAGATGTGCATGGCGCAATTTGTTACGTAAGCTGTGTCAGCTGTTTTTGACAATGTACAGGTATCAATGGTATCAGGTACAAGGTACTACTTTCCTTTGTACAAGTATAAAATAAAATAAAATAAACATAAATAAAAAATGACTATTTTTGTTTATATTTCATTTTAATATTTACATAATTATAATTGGGACTTTCAGAAATCTCATCAGGTACTTTAATCTTATCAGGTAAATTATATTTTATTACTTTATATAGGCTTATTTGCTTCATGTTAGTCATTATTATATTGCTTTATATTAGTTTATGATTCTTTGATCGTTATTAATTTGATCGATGTTTATGCATAGAAATAAAAAGAAATGGAGAAAATCAACTTCCCGCTATTGCAGCATCGCTGAGCATCTTCCGTTTTGGCTAATTATGAAACATAGAATACTGGGTAAATTAGAGTCATATTTGTATATACCCACATATTTTGTAAATATAATAAAGTAAATAAATAGGTAAATTATAATTGCTGTATCTTTTCATGAATCCCTATACGCGTATATTCGTATGCCATAATATTATCCTTGATTCTTTGATTCAGACTAGAGGGGCGATGATGTCTGGGGCGGTTTCTGTCATTTTTAATACAAACTTCATTTACGCAGCATACATTACTTATAATTTTTTTTAATAGTACACTGAAGACATTTTTCACGCTCAATAATGTTGAAAAAACTATTAATTCACATAAAAAATTACATTTTTTTTTAATTTACCGATTGTCAGGGGAATTAAAAATTATACGAAACTTTAAAAGCGTTTTTGTAATAGTTGTATACCCTTGTTTTTTTATTATTTTGTTTCTATATATTGTTAGAAAGTATTGAATTTCTGGGCACCAAAATGAATTATTAACGTTGTCGTGTTCTTGCGACTTGTAGAAAAAAATTTATAAAAATCAAGGTTTCGTTTCAAAGATTCCATATTCTTTTCAGTTTACGCTTGTATATTTCTACCAAATTTCTAATTACCTTTTCACTTTGTAAATTTAAGCGAGTTGTTATTTTCTTGCTGCGAATGTAATGTAATGTACATAATCGAAACAAATCGACTACTTTGATTATGAAGTGACTCTCCATCATTTGGCTCAATTTCTTTCAGAATTTTAGAAAAAGTATTTCTCGTTTAAACAAAGTTTCAAATAAAAATTGCAAAAACCCAATTGTATCCCAGAAATAGTCCCCTTAACAGTGAGAGCATGTAATTATAGAGGCTCGGCATTATGTCTCAGGCACTCCAGCATCATCCTACTCCTAGATCTAAAAGTTGGTGCAGATCTTTGGATCGATTATCTAAGATGATTCTAAAATCAAGAGGAAATGACTCTTCCAGCTTAAAAACATACTAAATAAATAGCTAGAGTGTTTAATGAAAAATTCTTTTATATACAGCTATTTTTCCAAGATTGAAAAATAAATCGACTGTGTAAACAATACTTTTAGTCCTTTTTAGCTTTTCCAATTTGTCCAATTTGTTAACTTTTAGTCCTGTTTCCACTTTGATTTCTTCTTCTATTTGAGTCGTCTTTAGTCTGAAAGAAAAAGAAAAATAGTTTATAATAAGTTTCGTCAAAGTTTTAGCTTTTTGGATATCTGTGACTACTTTCTTCAATTTTAGCCCTTTATTTCACCCATCATTTCACTGAGTTCATGAAGCATCATGCCGAATCAAACTAATAATTTATATTTAAATTCATGAAATAAAAATAAAACCAAATTTATTATTGCGTAATTAATTCATAAATTAAAATGATGTAATTATAGAAACAGCTATAAGGTCCCTATAACTATATATAGTATTTTAAAATGTCCAAAATCTCCGAAGTTATAAATATTTAATATGTATTTAGATGGTACTGAATTAAAACAGGTAAAAAAACCCCAAAATTTCTAGGAGTACACATTCATAGTAATATAAGGTGGATCAGAACATTACGAGTTGCTAAGTGATAAGTTAAGTTGTACTGATTTTACCGATAGACAAAGGTCTTAAGCGAGGAAGAAACCATGTCAGTTTATTATAGTTATTTTGAATGACTACTATGTTATTGCATAATAAGTTGGGGAGCACACTATAAAAGTCATTAATATAACATATTTAGAGTACAAATAAGGGAATAATTAAGGTCGACAACAAGAGTATGCACCATGGAAACTTGTAGGTCGATATTTGTTAGGTTAAGATTACTAATAGTGACAAATCTTTATTTATATACATTATTAGTAGGCTTTCAGGCCATTTATTAGGTCAGGCCAAACCTAAACATCAAATAATATTCACATACATGCTACTAGAATAGACACCAATAATCGTTCCGCCTTTTTCAAAAAGCAATGTGTTTAGGCAAAGCCTCAGAAAACCAATATATATATATATTTTTAAACTTATTGCTTCCCAAAAAAATAAAAGAAATAGAAAATAAAATATTATTTTCAAAAACATTCAAAAACGTATTAATGGAATACTTAAATCCGTATTCTTTTAATACGTTATTAGTAAAGTAAATAAATACTAAATTTTAAATCCGTTCTACACAATCGAAAAATTCTTAAAATTAGAGAAAATTTGAAAATTCACGTATGATATTAATATTAGCTTATTGACATTTAATTTCAACGTTACATTTATTTTATTATTGTTTTCCTTATATCTAAACGACTATTAGTTGATTATTGAAAATTTACTAAACATATTTGTCAAAAAGATTTTTATTATTTTATTTCTAAAATATTGTCTTATAGGTACGATAACAAAATAAAAGTAATAGTGATTGGTCTAGATTTGTTATATATTTAATTTTGAAGTGTTTTAGATTTCATTCTACCTATAGGAAAAAAAACGCAAAGAAAATTAGCAATATTTTACTAAATTAACACTAACAATGATAAGGAAAAAAAAAATTATTTTTTATTGGTACAAACGCAGGCTTATCGTTTCACTATTTTTTACAACCAACCGTAATAATAAAACTAAATAAATAAATAAGCAGTTTATTTCAGCAGCTGCATATAAATAATATTCATAATTTAATGTATATATATTTTTTTCTTTAAATAAATTTAAAAAATACATGTGACATTTAGATCTTGTAAATTGATGTTGTCTTTATATTAGAAATATTGGTTATGCCTATATTAGAAATATAGGTTGAACTGTACACTCTATCGGTAAGATTGTGGAACAAAAAACAAAACTTGCTATATCACTATTGATCTACAATATTTATATTTTATTCTATAGGTATTATTATACGGTAAAAAATTATATCGACGTTAAAGCAAAAATCTTCCATCAAGTACTTGGGCGTTTAGCATGCATATTTACGGATATTTCAATGGATGGCAATATTTCCCGGTTACGGTTGCCTGAGGGTATTAAAAATTCCCAATTTTGTATGGAAGCTAAGTTTAGCTACTATTAGTGGTTGACAGCTTTTTTAATTTGACAACAAACAAGTGCAAGCCAGTATATGATATAAGGCTAAAACTCAGATGCCTAAAGAATTTATTTGAATATATTATGGAAATCTATTAATTTGCAACCCATTGCAATCATTTTTATAACCTATTTATATATTTTTTTCTTTTCACGTAATTTTTTAATTATTACTTTTATTTTGTTATTAGGCAGTATTTAAATAAACCTTTATGATCCTGCCTTAGTGCGAACGTCAAATGCGATCGAGTTAGGTTAGGTTTTGCTATTTTATATTTGTAATTACGATTTTGAAACAAAAAATCATTTTATTTGATTTCAATTATTATGTAATAATCTTAGAGAACCAGAAGTAAGTAATGCTCTATATATTTTTTTTAAATATATGTTATTTTTATTTCATATAAAGATACACTTATAGCGTTTAAGTCAATGTCACATAATGTAGTGAATTAAATACACATTTTACACTATAAAAAGAAACATGAATGCAAATTATAATAATTTCAAAATTACGTTATATGGTAATGAAATGAAATATTATGATATTAATATTTATTATGCTGTGTTTACTCTCTCAACAATTGAGTGTGAAAGTGGAGTAAGGGTGAGTACGAGTGTATGAGGTAGGGTGTGCCTGAGTGGGTATTTGTTTGTTTGTTTGTTTCTACTCTTTATAGTGAAATTTCACAATAAGAGAGTTTATTGTCACATGACAAAGTCGTACAATCAACCCTACTATGACGAGTTTATATTGTGTATGTGTGCGTGTAACATGCGTGTGTGTGTCCTATTATTGCATTATTGATTGGACAGAATTGAAAATGCAATTCCGTTAAGGCGTCAGACCTGCCGTGCAAAATATGATATTTGACTTCGGCCGGGCCAGGGGTGTGTGGGTACGGCGGGCCGCGGGGGGTTCGCGCGAGCTCGGGGTCGATTTTGACATGAAAGATGCTCTACTAAATAAATGTATTTATGTATTTACTCATCTTTGGATATTTTATACGGGATTTTTTTTCAGAATTTATAATAAATGGATATTCGATTTTAAGCTCTTTAGAACTCATTTGAACAAATTAGCCAGAGCTAAACAACTCAACAATTAATCACATTCTAGTTCCTGTCGGGATTAGAATATGTCTGGTAGCTGAGACTGTTATCCCAGGCTAATATTTTCGTGGTAATTATTTTTATGATGTTTAACTCAAGGATCTACAAGATTACCTTTAACCTAAATGGATTATTTACAATGAACAAAACATAAAATATGTAAAAATTCAATATTTTGACATATTTGATAGTTTTGTGTATATATTCTTTTTAGAATTGATCAATAAGATGATTATAAAGTAAATAATTATAAATTACTTGTAGATCATTTGACTCACTACGGCCACTTACTACGTGCTTCGATATTGCCGGATCCTTGGAATTGCTTAGAATCGAATTTTTGGTTATTCTTGAGTTGGCGTAGAGCAGAGAGGGCAGTTTTAGAGCTAGCCCAAAATTGTGTTTGGACCTGAAGAGAGTCGAGGGGTCAGCTGTTTTGGCTAAGGACAACCAGGATTTTAAACTAGCTGTCACCAGTGCATCCAGACGAGACAACTTGCGGTGTCAACTACAACGGGCGAGCCCGTCACCACAGGACGTTTTAACGATTTTTTCGTTCTGTCGCCCTGCAGTGAGCGTAGAAGACTTTGGACAGAACAATCCAACGTCCAGCTACGTCACAACCCGCACGAAGCCAACGCCTTACCGCGAGATAGCCAGTAATATTACCTGGCGGGCCGACTCTCGCGCCCTTGCTTCCAATTGTGACCAGATTTCTCCGGTCTCTCGATTGGTTCCGAGGTCGAGGTCGCTTGCGCGGTCCTCTCCCTTACGAAGCGGTGAAACGGTGTACGCCGAATCTATCGCGGACCAAGGCGTCCTTTGCCCGACTCTGAACCGGGATCGGATGGCCAATGGTCATTTCAAGAGCAGTCGCCGTAAGGTAGGCAACCACCCCCGCTCTATAGGAAACAATACAGTTCCCAGACTCCCCCGACTGTTAGTCGGAGAGCACAGTCGATTGGCTTGCGCCGCTCGGTGCGCAGACCGTCGAGACAGTTGGGTTTGGGTGAAATCCTAAATAAGAAAGGGCCATGACAAATGTGAAGTTAGATAGTTGTCATAGATCCAAGCCTTACGAGGGCCAGAAATTAGCAGTGCATCTATCTTTTCCAGGCAACTACTGAAATGTTCTATAACATGATCGCCAGAGAGGTCTTTTCCCTGGCAGGTGATTTTCCTGCCAAGAAATTTGAAGAGGTTATTTGGGTCTATAAGGGAGATAATAGAGCCCTTATAGACCAATTTTGGGTCATAGGACGTAAATTTTGTGCCTATGCGGGTGCGTATCGATTTATGTAACACGTATAAATGTGGCGAATGAGCCAATGCTAGATATAACTACTACCCACATTCTTGAAGTTCCATTGCCAGTTTTTTGATCCATCATCAGAGCCTCAAGACCCCAAAAGTAGAAGCTGCTCGACGAATTGTGACGAATGATCCAAAACTCGGTATGTGTACTACCTAAACTCTTGAAGTTCTATTGCCAGTTTTCTGATCCATCATCAGAGCCTCAAGACCTCAAAAGTAGAAGCTGCTCGACGAATTGTGATGAATGAGCCAAAACTCGGTATGTCTACTACCTAAACTCTTCAAGTTCCATTGCCAGTTTTCTGATCCATCATCAGAGCCTCAAAACGAACGGACGGACGGACAATATTGTTTCACTTTTGCCATTTTTTATAGCCCCTTAGAAATGCCAAGAAGTAATAGAAATATACTTACCCTTGCATTCTATTTGCTTTAGTTTAACATTTGACCCATTTGTACAATGATAGTTTTTCCTTTATAATTACAATATTATACAACTAATCAAACCACAAAATAAATATTATAATATTTATAAGTAGAGTAAGCTTTGACTACGCGTTAACTCTGTCCATATAACATAATAAATCTGTGTGTGAGGGAGAATAACTGTTAGAGCGAGAGATACCACGAAAATTTGCGTAGATCCAAACGTCCGATCACTACGAGCGCTCGGCTCGTACTATGTAAATTTCTATCAGCGTTTTCGTATATAAAGCCGGGATTTGGGCGTACTTTCAGAAATTGAGAATGTTATGAAAAAAATACTTTTTATATAATTTTTTTTTTATTCTATATATCAACGCTTGTATTTTATAATATTTAAATATTATTTATTTTGAGTGGCTTTTAAAGAGAGAAAGTATGGTTTATTCAACGTAAAAAAACGAGAAAATCTTTCTTATTGTGACGTTTAGATTAAGAAATTCAAAAAACTTTTGAAAAATCTGACCAGCGCATACTAAAGAGGAACATATGAATTCAATTTTGCGCTGAATATTTTTTTCGATAACTTATTAGTTGTCCATATCTAAGTGCAGAAAATCAACTCCAAGCGTGTTCAAAGAAAACGAACTAAGTTTGAGGCCCATTTACTTAGTCCTACATTCCGAACTAAAAGGTCAAAAAAATCCTAAATATTACTCATATTGCCAATTATCGCATACAATGTATGTTTTTCATATTGTGTGTTTACTTTAAAAAATAGAAAATGTTGACATCTCATCACAAGAGCGCTAGGCGTAAATTTTTGAAGACTAGGGCCTTAATTTGTTCCCAACGTAAAATGGTGACCCAGCCGGGAATCGAACACGGGTAACCTTACAATATAAGATCAGACGACCTAACCACTATGCCACCGCGAATGTGGCGTGGCGATGTAGACGTGGCATGGCGTGGCGAATATGTGTCGTATTTGGAAAAGGAGATATTTATAGTGTAATTTTGAACGGGTCTATCTTGGGCTGTGTTTTCTCTTACAAACTATTTTGTACGCAGTGAGGAAATATCAAGGATCTGGTAAGTAACGTCATAAGTTATCATGAAAGGATGAAGGGTTGAATTACTAACCTAACTTGTATGTATATAAGAGACGTATATATGGGAGACCTAGGAGAATTGAAACAGAGATAAGTTGAAACAGTGCAATGTTCTAGGTATCTGTGATCGTTGGGGAGCTGTCAATGCCGCTATTTTATCGTTCGTTCAACACCTGTCACTCTAGAGCTGTTGCGGGAGAGGTCGCGTCACAATAACACTAGTGCCAAAAAAATGCTAAAAGTAAGTTTTTTTCGTATTTTTCATTGAGGTTTACTTTCCTTGTTTACGTGTATAACGAAGCGATACATGCATTGTTTGGATTCTTAACAACTCAGCATTTGACTTGTTATATTGATTTTGCTAGTTTGCAAAGCATTTTATCATTGGAATTTTTTGAATGAAGCGACATCGCATTATTGGAACCGAGGCTAGTTGAAATAGTGCTTCAACTTACCTCGATTACATTGTTTGTAGTGTTGTTTACAGTTTGCAAGGTTTGTGTTTGTTTTATTTCAGATGCCAAATAATTACAATAGGAAACGGATAGAGGTGTATGGCTAGCAGAGAAATATACGAGCTCACCGCTTAAGAAGTTACTCTACGCAATAAGAGTCTACGCAATGACGCTAAGAGCTATGACTTGAACTATACTTTTCTGTACCGTTTTATTCAAAATAAAAAAGCGTTTGAGACAGGCGAATCATCGAAGCCTTCATCAGTGAGACATCAAAGTCTAATCGTTTTCTCCGAGGCAGAGGAAAACATATTTGATTTACTTCTATTTTGCTCTGATGCAAATTTTGAATTACCTACAAAAGAAGTACGATTACTGCCTTATAATATGGCAGTAAAATACGACATGTGATTTCCTGATTCTTAAAAATTGGCTGATTGATCAGCTGTGAGTGAACAGCAGATTGAAAAAAAAGTGGGTGGTAGGTGCAATGCCTAGAGTGCAAATCACGAAGCCTGCACTAGTAGAGAGAAAATTTGCCATAGTTGTTTGTCAGAATAATGGGAAATTCGTTTTGTTTCTGAAATTCCCAATTTAATTTATTTTAACTCGTCATACTTAAAACAATGTAATTCTGATTGAAAAGTGAGCAATTAATAATTATATTTATAGCTGTTTCATCTTACCTCGGTACTAGGAGAATTGAAACAAAACGACTTGCTGTGCTTAAATAAATGTTTTGCAGATTCTATAATCCTCCAAGCCGTTTCTAGTATAAAAACGATTATTAGATAAAAAACCGGTTGTCTGTAAAGTCGGTTTACTGACGATAGTTGAACGTGACAACGTCATAAGAAAATACTGATGGAATGGTTGCATTTGAAGCAGTTTCATTTAAGATTCTGATATTGTTTATTACAAACACCCAAAAATATATGCTTTTATACTCACCGATTTAACATGTAAATGTATTATTGTATAGCAGTATAATTGTATAATTGTTTATTGTTTAAAGATTATTGTTTTTTTTTTAATTTGAAAGTTTGAAATCTCTTAGAAGGCAATTAGAGACAGTTAACATAGGAATGGTACCATGTCGATAAAATATTTATCTATACTAATATTATGAAGAAGTTTGTGATGTAGGAAGTAATCCCTGGATCTAATGAACCGATTTTGAAAATTCTTTTACCAATAGAAAGCGACATTATTTGTGAGTGTCATAAGTTATATATTAATCCGACAAATGAAAAGACTTTTTCGTGGTTGTCGGATTTGTATAGTAAGTCGGAGAATAAGCGGTCGAACAAAAACGTTTCTAACTAACGCTGCCTTAACGATGAGAGATATATGATTAAGTTATAGAGAAAAGTTGTAGAGCTTGATAATGCCTACAAAAAATTCAGCGACAGCATATGTCTAACTTTTATTTTTATTAATTATGAATTCTTATGAAAATAAGTAAATTTATCGTCTCAAGTGTTTAAAACAAAAGACTTTTCCCTTTTACTGCATAAATAGTTAAAGAGATAATACGACATAGGTATGGAACCACGACCGTATCGTAATCTATACTTCTATACTAATATTATAAAGAGGTAAAGTTTGTGACATTGTAGGAAGTAATCTCTGGATCTACTGAACCGATTTTGAAAATTCTTTTACCAATAGAAAGCCACATTATTTGTGAGTGTCATAGGCTATATATTAATCCAAAAAATGAAAAGACTTTTACCTGCTAAAATTAGATAGATAGATAAAATTCCTAGATTTAGCCAAAAGCGGTGAGTAAATACCGTAATAGGTGGTAAGTAGCTAACCGATTAGGACTATTAATTGTGGTAACCGTAACAGTTCGATTTCGACATTTTATGACATTTTAACGACACTTTTGCCAAATTAGTTTTCGTCTACTATAATTATTGTACGTATTATGTAGGTCATTAGGCATTATTGATAACAAAATAATCTACTATAAAAGGCTTAATGTCAAAGAGCATAACTCATTCGTTATACGAACTCTATTTGTGAATCTACATCATGATGGAAGATTTTTGCATAACTAATTTGACCAAGTTAAGAAGTGATGTTGACCAGCAAAGCCGGCAGCTCATTCTCAACATTTATAAGTGGTTGCATAAGTTGAAAGAAGACCCTGATGTCATATGGAAAATTGATTTTCAACAACCAAGAAAATTGGCAGCATTAGTTTGTGGAACGAGCGAACGAACTCTAGATCGAATTCGGAATAGAATTCGAAAATCTCCCGAACGAAGACCTGGCCAAAGCACATATAATTGACACCCATTGTCATGTTATTAATCTACAAGACGATAGTGACAGTGAAGACGAATATGAATAGCTTGCTGACTTTCTTTGTTTAGTTTTTTTTTTTTTTTGTATAACAATTATTTTATTGTCAACTATTATAAATTTGATACTTTTATATTTTTATTTTAATCATTCAATATCAATATTTATATTTTTAACTTATTTAATATTTATCGTAATGAAACAATACTGAAATAATATTTATTTCCCTCGTTTCATTACTTTATCGACATTCCTTTTGTATGCGTAAAACTACCTACACTACGGTTACAGGTATCGCTCCATAAGGCCGTGCAAGTGCGAAAGAGACAGCACGATTTCGATGAAAAATTACCTGACTCGCCCTTTGTAATGCGGATAGTATAATTGTGTTGTCTATTAAGTCATTACGCTCACTCCATGAAAGACAGAATGACATGATGTCGTTATAGATTCCTGTGTTGTCGGGTTCACCCGTGTATATAGTAGTTAACAACCCGCACCGTCTTAGCAACATACGTTTCGAGACTCCTCCGGTGATTAGCCGGTTGCACAGATGCACAGCCGACTAAGGTCCGACTAAGGGCTTAAAGCAGTTACAATGGCGCACTACCGTGAGTTTCGCCTAACAAAAAACACAAACTGGCCATCGGACCCATGCTACGTGGACCCGTTCGACCCTCTACTAATATGGAAAGCTCTGCGATACTCAGTATATTAACTCTAAATGTTTCTTCACGACTAACTCGTCATCCGAAGACATTCAATGCCTCTATGCATAATGTCATGTACGTACATACAAGTCATATTCATACGTACATACTCATACATACATACCTACTCATAATTCATACGTATTCATCCGCACATACTCATACGTCATCATAATCATACGTAGAGGAGACCTAGGAGTTGAAACAATTTGAAACAATATCACCTCATATCTCGCAAACAAAAAAGCAAACATCCATGAAACTAATGTCGTATCGTAGCATTTTTGACGTGACAACGTCTTATAAATCGATGGAGCCTGCTGCACGCACGAAAAAACATGACTCATGCGGCGTTACCTCGCTCTGAGGCGTTCCATTTATTATATTTATTATTCAATATAAATGCTGCCATCTACCGGTTGCGACAAGAATCATTTACTAACCTCAGTCTAAAATAGTACGAATGAAAATCACTAGATTGATTTAAATTCTTCACATAATTTTATATGTATTCTTGATATACGGAATGTTATTACTGAACGGACAATTTTCTTGGGGGTACAACGAAGTGCAACAAAGTAGGCAACTTTTATTTTTTTTTTAAAAACTTTGAAAAGCTATCATTACGATGCGCTATCTAGCGGTTGGTAAAATGTCGCTGATATTGTTTATTTACGACGTATTATCTACCGCTAGATAGCGCAGCGTGCTCAAACGCTTCTCAAACCGTTATTTAACAGTTTGAGATTTCAAACTTTCAAATTAAAAAAAAAACAATATACTTTAAACAATAAACAATTCTACTGCTATACATTTATATGTTGTAGTCAAATCGGTGAGTATAAAAGCATATATTTTTGGGTGTTTGTAATAAACAATATCAGAATCTTAAATGAAACTGCTTCAAATGCAACCATTCCATCAGTATTTTCTTATGATGTTGTCACGCTCAACTATCGTCAGTAAACCGACTTTACAGACAACCGATTTTTTAAGGATAGGGTACGCCAGGTCAACAGCTATCTCAGCTTCTTAGAAAGCGTATGTCTCCAAACTTCCCCGTATTGGGTAAACTAAGTTGACAGCCCGGTGTGCTAACCACCCAGTTCCGCCCGAGGTGTTCCCCTGGACCCACACTTCCGATCCCAACTCCCTTCGACTGCCGGTTGCAGTTGCTGGTAGAGCACGCTACAGAATGTAAGCTAAACCGTGAGTTGAACAGACCCAAAAAGACTCAGACAAGCCATCAGTCCAAAGCTGCGCGGAACCATTAGTCTTACATCCTTAGAAACGACCCGTTGGCCACCCGATCCCGAGTGAGGTGCTGGAAAAGGGCGCCACGGGTCCACGGCAAATTTACCGCTAACAGCAGGTACATGTAGAGATCAGAACTGAGAGTACTAGTGTAGCGGGGGTGACTTCGAATCTAGAACCAGATTAGAGGGCGGAGAAATTCATCCAAATCTGATAGACAGGCAGCGGGGGGGGGGGGCGAGAGGCTTCACCGGGGCTTACCAGTGATCTTTTTCCAGATCGTTTTCATCAAAGTGTTTTGAAAAATAGTACAAAAAGAATTGAACGCGCTATGCCATCTAGCGGTGGGTAAAATATCGCGTTTAGAGTTTATTCGCTGCATTTTACCTATTGCTAGATAGCGCGCTCAAGGCGTGTCAAACTTTTATTTATCAGTCAAGTTTTTCATATTTACCAAAGGTTTTTCTCAAAAATTTTACTCAAAACTTGCTTATTAATCAAATACTCACCCTGTATTTGTATCCTCTCCCTCCTTACACCTCCACAACATATTTTTTTAAATTATTACAAGAGGGGGGTATACCTAGTAAGTGGAATTGATTTCGGTGTATGATTTATTTAGGACGACTAATGTTACTTTGATTTTCACTGTTTTTTTCCGAAATAAAATAAAAAAATCACACTCCTTGTATCGGTGCTAGAGACTCCATCACGCGTTTTTCTCCATACCATCAGCTAAGAGGCATATTCTGCGAATGTTAGTATATGAAGGCTAGCATAGGATGTCACCCACTTCAAAGTGTCTTTAATTAAAAACTCACCCTGTATAGAATAAAAATGGTATAGTAAAGTAATTAAATCGAATAATAAAATGTATACATTCTATTATTAGAAAATATAGTTTTTTTCATTTGGTGTATATGTATTAAAATGTTTAACCAATAAGCCAGTTATTATGCTTTTTTTTTTCAATTTATTTCTACATATCCTAAACAGTAATCTTATGTCTATATTTACAGTTTATCGTTTAAGACACCATTACGTTATTATTATATTTACTTTATTCTATTCTATGACAAATTGTTTATGATTTTATGACTTTGCCAAACTATTAGAAACCATTGCTGATAAATCTCACCTAACTAAGTGTGAGCATGCACGTCTCTAGGTGAGGTTAACAGAATGAGTTTTAATTAACCGGCATCCTTGAAGGGGGTGAATCAGTACGAGCAAGTAAGCAACTGTTTATTAAAAAATTGTGTAAATTTATATTTTTTTGAAAAATACCTTTTTTTTTAATTTTATTTTTTTTCTTCCGAAAAATAGCATATAAGCATTAATACTATGCTCCATCTAGCGGTAGGTAAAATATCGCTAATATTGTTTGTTACCGATATTTTACCTACCGTTGTATATATATATATATATATATATATATATATATATATATATATATATATATATATATATATATATATATATATATATATATATATATATATATATATATATATATATATATATATATATATATATATATATATATATATATATATACTAGCTGACCCGGCGAACTTCGTACCGCCTAACAGTCAATGAATGTCTTGTTACAGATTAGCTGAACTCAATTTATGATTTTATTAAAGTAATCCAATTAATACAAAATAAATATTAAGTTCACTACTTTATTAAGATAATAACACATAAAGAAATATAAAAGTACAAAAATTAAATATACCAATCGCGTGTCAGCAAGACATAATTGAATTAAACTATTGTGTAGCATGGAATGCACTCGGTTTAATTCTCTTCATTGAAGCACCTTGTGATATACGACATTTTTTGTTTTTTTATCAGGCGCAAGAACAAATAAAGCGGATGATTTGCCGACACGTGAACATGCCACGTATAACTTACCATGGGAAAACACGGATTTACATTTTGTATGAGAAAGTGTATTTTCTTTTATTTTAATTTTAAGACAGTTTTCCAATTTTTGTTTCCAACTTTCCACCAACTTTCCAATTTTTCTTTTTAAGTTATTCTGCCATTCGGGACGGAGACAAATACAACAAATCAAAAACCATAAAAATCGGTCCAACCGTTCTCGAGTTATAAGTGTTCGAACAAACCCGACTTTGTTTTATATATATAGATATATATATAAAATAAATATGTATTGGATTTTGTTTTTCCCCAAAAAATAAAATGTTTGGGAAAATGTTTTTTCTTTTATTTTATTTTTTCGGAAAAATTTTTTTTTTGGAAATAATATGTATGGTAAATGTTTTTCTTTTATTTTATTTTTTAGGTCATTTTCCAATGTTTTAGTAGTTATTATGCTATTCGGGACGGAGACAAATACAAAAAAACAAAAACCATGAAAATCGGTCTATCCGTTCTCGAGTTATAACAAACGCGGTTGTTGCACATTGAAAAATTGTGATAATGATGCTTTAAAGTATTTTATGTTTTCGTTAATTTTTCAATGTTTTTATATTATTTTGCTATTCGGGGCGGAGACAAATCCAACAAATTAAAGACCATGAAAATCGGTCCATCCGTTCTCTAGTTATATATATGTGTTGAGATGACAGATACTCAGCCCGTTGAGATGCCAGATACTCAGCATTCTGTCGACGCCGATCTCGGGACTGATCTGGTGTCTCAGCAGCCCTTTGAGATGCCACATACTCAACGTTCTGTTGGCGCCGAGCTTGGTACTGCTCTGGAGTCTCATTAGCTCGTTGAGATGCCAGATACTCAGAATGCTGTCGACGCCGATCTTGGGACTGACTGATCGCTCAGACGAACGGCTTTATCTTCAGATGCACAGCCTTGATGTATTGCGTCAGGTTTCTCCTGGTGGTGAAGTTATGCGGCATTCGGGACACTGATAATCGGGCAGTTTAAGATGCGAAGCATCGATGTGAGTGTTGAGCAGGGCCCTCCCGGTGAAGGAGCGGTCGCAATGCGGGCACTCGAACTGCTTGGATTTGAGATGCACCGCTTGAAGTGCGTCTCGAGGTCGCCCTTCGCTGCGAACGATCCGTCGCTTTCGTGACAGGGGAACGCTTTGAGTCGCCTGTGCACCGTGATCACGTGGCGGTTCAAACTATCCTTCTGAAAGAAGGCCTTGTCGCACTCGGAAATCTCTGATCTTTCTATGTACGCTGGCGACTTTTTCTACTCTTCCTAAAAAATACAATACCTGCTTATTCAATGAAAATTACAGCAACATACTAATTAATAGTCAAAAAATAATTCTAATCTGCTAATTGTGAAACAAAATCACGCTTTTTACCTATGCAATGGAGATAAAAACGAAGTAATTTCTATAATTACCTACTACACACAAAGAAATTACGCTTTCGTTGTTTTATTGTAAGTAATAATTAATTTACGATTACGATGATAACATTTATTAGGGACACATTATGGACACAGCTGTCAATGACGTCGCCATAGTAACGTCACGCAATCGTCGCCATAGTAACGTCGCGCAATCGTTACAAACTTTCGCGTTTATAATATTAGTAGGAAGTAGGATTGTTGAGAAAATTTTCAAAATATATGTTGACGCTTAGAATTTAAATTTCGAATATCAATTTCTTAGATTTTTCCTATTTACTTGACAGTTATCGTTATATTTTAGATAATTCACACTATATCTTTATAAATTATAGCCTATGTGTTATTCTGATGTATAAGCTATATTATTGTAAAGTTTCATCAAAATCCATTCAGTAGTTTTTGCGTGAAAGAGTAACAAACATCCATACATACATACAAACTTTCGCGTTTATAATAGTATAGGATATATACATATATATATATATATATATATATATATATATATATATATATATATATATATATATATATATATATATATATATATATATATATATATATATATATATATATATATATATATATATATATATATATATATATATATATATATATATATATATATATATATATATATATATATATATATATATATATATATATATATATATATATATATATATATATATATATATATATATATATATATATATATATATATATATATATATATATATATATATATATATATATATATATATATATATATATATATATATATATATATATATATATATATATATATATATATATATATATATATATATATATATCGAAAGTAGCCTACTTGCTCCCACTGATTCACTCCCTCAAATGACGCCGGTTTAATTAAAACTCACCTGTATATTTATCGTTTGTCATTGTTTTAAATTAAATATTCTAAGGTTCGAGTATTTACTTTTCTGCCAAGTTTTTTTCGAAAGTTTAGATTTTATTTATAGTGGGTTGTTTACATATTGTTTCTTTTTAATTTCAACAAACATTTACAACATTATTATAATTTAGAACTAATAGTAATTAATTAGAAAGGATAGTAGTTAAAAAAAATAGGAAAATAAATCGGTTAATTGTATCCTAATTACTTATATCGAAGATTTATTTTATTTTATTGAACTAATAATTATTTTTTTAGTATCTATTATCTAGACTTATATAATAAAATGCAGTACTAAATATAGATTTGTACATACAGTAGAGCTCCAATTATCGGAATCAATTGGGACCGGACCCCATTCGGATAATCGAAAATTCGGATAATTGGATTAATCCCGAAAAAAATGGTGTATTTTAGTTATTTATTGTATATAATGTTTAAATTGGGAGATAACACTATTAAATATCAAAATTTATTATCAATATCAATAATAATAATATAGAAAGAAAGTGCTGTACATTAGTACAACACCCCCAAGGACAATTAATAGCGCCCGTAGACAGAATCATTATTTTGCGAATCGCAGTACGTTCCCGTCCTAATTGTTTTCCGTTTTAATTTCGGATAATCAGCAATTCGGATAGTCGGATTTTGGATAATTGGAGTTCTACTGTATATTAAATTTGTGATACAATTAATATATAGGTATTCAGAAAATATTTTTAAATAACCAGGCTAGGTATTCTCTTCTGTCTGTATCATCTTCTATTAATTTTATATCATTCACACATGAGGGAATATGGGAAAAGTGATGCGACTTCCTGTGTTATTCAAGTACTTCAACGTCGAAGCTACCGCAATAATAATAATACACTCACTTTGATCGAATGATACATTTATTATTAGGTAATTATTGGGCCATACTTTGATATTAGTTTCCAATGAGGAGTGTCGTCTGATTAAATTATAGGCACAGACGACATAAATTGCACAGCAGGGAAAATATACGATGCTCATGTAATATATGGCAACGTAGAAAACAGCCAATTGCAGGTTAACTACTTAATAGTGCAATGGACTATCTAGGCTACACTGACTGAAATCTATGTTTCTTTTGTCTCACATACGGGCGCACTCACACACTTCCATTAAACAATTATATTACCTACTTCCATTAAACAATTATAACCTTAGCTATTTTTACTTACTTTTTTTTACATTTGGAAACGTCACTCAATAAGCGATTTTGGGCCACTTTTCCTGACAAGAACCTCAGTCGTTTCGTCTTCGTCGTTCATGATTCTCTTCAACCCAGCGTGTTTATGAAACTCGTGTCTGCTGATGACATTACAGTTCGTATTCTTGAAAGTATGCACCACAAGGACTTATTCTTATTCTTCCACAGGAGATTACTAGTGCTTTCCCTCACTCTCTTCATATTGACCCCCAGTCTCTTCGCTTTTAGGTCCAAACCTATCAACTCTTTAGTAGCATTCGAGAATATGTCTTTCATGTCACTTACATACTTATAGTATACTACATCGAGAGTGTCTACATCGTGCAGGTTAAATACTTAGTGCAATACATTATCTAGACTACACTAAGTATACTGACTGAAATCTCTTTGGTCTCACATACGGACGGACTCACACACTTCCATTGAACAATTATTTACTTATTATAGCTTAGTTATTTTTACTTACTTTTTATTTACATTTAGAAACGTCACTCAATTTACGATTTTGGGCCACTTTTTCCTGACAGGAACCTCAGTCGTTCCGTCGTCGTCGTTCATGATTCTCTTCAACCCAGCGTGTTTATGAAATTCATGTCTGATGATGACATTACAGTTCAAATTCTTGAAGAGTATGCACCACAAGGACTTATCCTTATTTTTCCAGAGGAGATTACTGGTGCTTTCCTTCACTCTCTTCATATTGTCCCCCAGTCTCTTCGCTTTTAGCTCTAAAGCTATCAACTCTTTAGTAGCATTCGAGAATATGTCTTTCATGTCACTCAAATCCTTATAGTAAACTACATCGCGAGTTTCTTTTGGTTGCAAAACTTTATCTATCTTCGGTCTTTCTATACTAAATATCTCATTGTACAAAAGTGTTAAAATCACAAACATCACTATCAAAATTATAATCACATATTTCGATTTCGCTGAATCGAAAGTCCTGGCTGTCATGACAGTGTTCAGCTTATGAAACTGCAACATAACACTATCTTGAAGGCATTTTCCTCGCGGTCAGCTGGAAACGCGATCGCAATTTCGGAACAGAGCGGGCGGCACACGCAACGAGCCCGTTGCGGCGTAGCGGCAGAACTGATTTCGTTTGGTTGGGCGGCCTTCCCTTCGGTATAGTGCTGCCAGCTTATCCACGAAAATATTTTCAACGACCGATTTTTAGGATATCATTCTAGTGGCGATTAATTGCTGAAATACAAGAAGAAACATATTTTTTTCAAACAGTGTATTACGCCATGTTTACGTAAGGAAGCCATGTATGGTCAAAATTTCGATTGGAAGTAACACCATTATAAGTAATATTATAATAGTAAACACCACTAGCACCGCACACTCCCAACGCATTGTAACGTGGAAAATCCAGTATTAATGATGCCTTTGCATGACGAGGTGTCTGAGTCATCCAGATCAGCAGTCCAGAAAATAG
Organism: Micropterix aruncella; assembly: GCA_944548615.1. Lineage (NCBI taxonomy): Eukaryota > Metazoa > Arthropoda > Insecta > Lepidoptera > Micropterigidae > Micropterix > Micropterix aruncella. The sequence continues at coordinate 29,410,267 of OX155960.1, read as the reverse complement.
TGTTGTACGGTACGTGCATCTTATAGCTAAAAATGCAACGGGTAATCCAGACGATAAATATTTACATAAAAGTCTATAATAACACCTCAACAATCCATAAGGACACAGATAAACTAAGCCAAGCGACATGAGTTGCGACATGAACGCAAATGCGACATGAACGCGACGCGAGTTGCGACATGAACGTGACGACGTTCGACATACCGGCAATGGTCTTATGCGTAGCATGGCGAAGCGTAAGAGATTGTTCATATATAGGGTTCGGCCAGTTTGAGCCATGCTTCAAATATATTTGAAAAAGTGCCGCTTTATGGAAACGCTTTGAATTGCTTCACTCCGAGCCTCTCCTTGTTAAGTTTTCAGCGACTTTTTAGTGTCGAGTTTTTTGAGAAGAGTCTGACATGCATAATGCCGGTTCTGATATGCATATCCCAGAAAGGGTTTCGATGACCCTTACCTAGCCAGGACATTTGCTTCCTCATTTTATTGTATATGACTCTGTTCTGGCACTCCCACGATTATCAATATGTTCCCGAACGTGTGACGTCTGTCTTCTTTCTTGAGCAGTCGGCAACGCCACTCGCTTCCGCCCTCATCCCTACGCCTTTCCATCTCATCTCTACCCCCAGAAATCTAACACAGCAAGCAGCAAATTTGCATACTATCAACAAACAGTCTGTTGCGCACTACTATTTACACATTCATTGCATATCGGATAATCAGAGCAACATCCGCTGACTGAATTTGACTTATGGAATACGGCTGTTACCGTAGCTCCACACACATATCTATGGTAATTGTTGGGCATACTTATACCTAAAGTTCACCACGGGAAGATTTATTATGTAACAAAAAAATCTTATTTCTCTTGCTACATATTTGTACAAACGTTCGTGAATATTGAAAAAGACAATTAGTGTCTTTTTTAGATTTTTTGTACATTCTTTTACGGGACTGAGATATGCTACAAGTAATCAGATATTGCGGCGCGCAATCTTTTGGAAATACATCGAATCAAGTTCAGTCATTTCATGCCCCGTTTCATCGCACCCTTCGCCTATGTTTTGAGGGGAACATTTAATAGTTACAGGGGTAATGTATTTCCTTTCAGAATGGTCCACCAGGATAGGCAAGCATATATGTCCACCAATCTCAACACCGAATGCATAATTTAGATACAAGCCGGCCATTTTATATAAACAAATTAATAAATACTCGTCATATAACATAATATTAAGCTCAGATGACCAAGAACTCGATACACACTTGTCGATGCGTGTTTCTAGTATACCTACTGTGATTTTTTTTAGGAATCTCCATAAAATTGTCTATGGTTAAACCGGAATGGAATATTGATGACAGTGTACATTTAGTGAGTTGTTGACATTTGCGATTTCAATAAAATATTCTTATAAAATCGCTCGAAGATTATTTTCTCACAAAACAACAGCAATTAGCCGTATTTTATATATAGCCGTATATTAAGTGTATGCAAAAATATCTGTGTTACAAGAATTACTGCACTTACTGTAATGTACTTATGTAGTACTACATAAATATTTTATTTTTGTTGTACTAATTATAATAGTATGTACTTTTTATAAGTATGTACACTTGCTGCACTTACAAATAAATAATACGTTAAAATGTTAATATTTAAATTTACGTACGACATCAATGCCGTACGTGTATTTAAATATTATCTACTAATATAACGTTGATAATGTTAATATTATCTACATAATACGATTTGACATCCATATATTTAGCTTTAAATATCATATATTTGTTAATATAATACGACGTGTCCGACGAGGAGCGAATATAATTTATTAATTATACGAACTCACCTGAAATGATGTTGTCATATTTTTTTTGTATTTATTTGGTAATTAACAATTATCTACAGTAAATGAACATATACAATGACAATGTCATAGCCGAGAATCCAATAGCAAAAAACTGATAACATGTTATGCCAGAAACTGTTGCCAGTTGTTCTAAGGCGGATATTTAAATTGTTGTAAATGTATTATAAATCAACATAAAAAACTAAGTAATGAAGAATATAGAATTTGGTGGAATGTATACACTAAGACCTTTTATTATGTCCATACCATTCATGTGCTGGAGAATTGAATATAAAATTCATAATATAAAAGTGAAAATGATAATATAAAATTATTAACCTTAACATAGACATATAAAACAGATGCACAATTAGCTAGTATTTAGATAATCATAATTGCTTAAAAAGAGTGAGGTAGTAGAACCTAATTATATATTTTTTTAGATTAGTAAAAAATGTAAATAAAATGGGAATTAAAATACAAGATCAGATGAAAAATATAATAAATATATTTAGTATACAAAAAATGCCCCTGCCTTCAGCAATATTTAGGATCCATCTTCCGAAATATATGGAATAGCGGTGTAGTCCCACAGAATTTTGGCCGAGCGACAGTCATCTTAATTCTGAAGGTCCCAGTTTGCACCGGACCAAAGGACGCTCGGCCCATTGCTCGCACAGACACTGTGGCCAAAATCTTTTTTAGCATAGTCCACACGAGGATGAGCGAATTCATGCACCGGAATGAGTACCTTGGAGTATCAGTTCAAAAAGGCTTCATGCGTGGCGTCTCGGGCTGCCTCGAGCACAATTCTCTCCTGGCTGCTGCCATCAAGGATGCGAGACAGCACGAACGCCAAATCAATGTATGCTGGCTCGACCTAGAGAATGCCTTTGGGTCAGTCCGACACAGTCTCCTCCACTTTGCACTCCGCTGGTACAACTTCCCACCAGTCGTGCGTGACATTGTAGCCTCCTACTACAACTGTCTGACTTTCCATGTTAAAACGCAAGAATGGACTACCCGCTCTATACCATATTCAATTGGACTATTTCAGGGCTGTTGCCTCTCCCCGACGATTTTTAATATAGTTTTTAATATACTGCTGGAAAGCCTGACCCAGTTTGACAGGAAGTGGGGCTACCGTTTTAAAACAGACGGCCAATACACCTCGTCGTGCCTCGCTTTTGCCGACGACCTAACTTTCATCACCAGAAGCCCCAAGCAGCTTTCCCTGCTATTACAGAAAGTGGAGCTTTTCTGCGACTGGTCAGGCTGTATAAAAGTGAAGCCCTCCAAATGTTTTTGCCTTGGACTCGCCCGCATGGGCACAAAATTTACATCCTATGACCCCAAATTGGTCTATAAGGGCTCTAATATCTCCCTTATAGACCCAAACAATCATTTCAAATTCCTCGGCAGAAAAATCACCCATCAGGGAAAAGACGTCTCGGGCGATCATGTTATAGAGCATTTCAAAAGTTGCCTGGCGAAAATAGATGCCTTGCTAATTTCTGGCCCTCGTAAGGCCTGGATCTATGACAATTATCTAACGTCACATTTGTCATGGCCCTTTCTTATTTACGATTTTACCGAAACCCAACTGTCCCGTCTAGATGCGCTGGTGACAGCTAGTTTAAAATCCTGGCTGTCCTTAGCCAAACCAGCTGACCCCTCGACTCTCTTCAGGTCCAAACAAAATTTTGGGCTAGCGCTTAAACTGCCCTCTCTGCTTTACGCCAACTCCAGAATAACCAAAAATTCGATTCTGTGCAATTCCAAAGATCCGGCAATATCGAAGCACGTAATAAGTGGCCGTAGTGATTCAAATGATCTACAAGCCCGCGTAGACTTCCACAAAAAGTTCCTTACTGGAATCAGCCAGAATGGCACTGGTCTGGGGTATGGCAGTACAACCACGAGCGACGTGGACTTGAAGAAGTCTCTTTTGCGGGGAGATTACGACAGCAAGAGTATGGCTCATGCTATTGGCCTTCAATGCCAGAATGATTGGACAACAATTGGGGACTTTTGCATTCCGCCTCCAATGCACTGGAAGGTAATGCTCTATGACTGGACGCCAGAGATGCTGAAATTTTATTTGAATGCCTTTCAGCATACACTTCCAGACCCCAGTAACCTCGCTCGTTGGAGCTTTGCCGAGGATAGTTCTTGTCCCCTCTGTAGCAATACCCCTTGCACAGCTAGACACATTCTAGCTGGCTGCAAGGTGGCCTTAGATCAAGGACGGTACACTTACCGCCATGACAAAGTTCTCGCTGTTATTCGCGAGGTAATTAGTCTCTCAGTGGCTCGTGCCAACAAGGGTTTGACAGTATCCTCCAAACCCCCAATACAGTTTGTGCGGGATGGCTCTAAAGGCAAAAAACATTTAACTACAAAACCTTTCTCAATAATCGAGAAAGCTACAGATTGGATTCTGGAGGTTGATTCGGTCTCAAAGCAGTATAAATTCCCTGAAAGTCTCGGATGCACAGCCCTCCGTCCAGATATAACTCTTTACTCTCTATCTCGGAAGGTGGCTCTTATTGTAGAATTAACTGTTCCATGGGAATCAAATATCCCAAAAGACCACGAGTACAAATTATATAAATACCATGATCTTGCAAATGCCGTAACCCGGAAAGGCTTCACTGTTCACCTTCACGCGGTGGAAGTTGGCGCTCGTGGCCTGCCAGCTAAATCTCTATTTCACCTCTTTAAAGATCTTGGCCTTTCCAGAAAAATAATCAACTCTTTCTTAGAAAAATTATCTACATAAAACTGCGATTTGCGCATCTCAAATTCTATGGCTTCGAAGGGGGAGTGAATGGGTGGCAAGGTGAACGCTCACATGTGGCAAGACAGCTGTCCTAAACCTACCACAGCCGGTTCGTAAGTCCGGAATCCACTGCTCACCCCCCAGAAGTGTAAAAAAATAGTATTATGATGGGCCCGACTCCGGTCGGTGAATTCCATGGCAGCTCCGTTTGTATTTATTATTGTTAACCATAGCCTTATTATAATATAAAAATGATGTACAAATAAAAACATAACTGTAAAACTACATATTAATAATTTTAAATAAATAAATAAATAAATAATGTTACAAATATTCTATATGTTATTTTAAAAGATTATTTTTGAGTATCTTTTATCGCTTAAGCGTCGTCGCTACGTAATAACAGTTTACGAGTACATAATGGGCATCTAGAGAGAATACCCCAGAGTAATCAAGGCTAAACTAATAATATATGGGCAATAGGATCTCAATTCCCTTTAGTACATTACGTAGTAGCATCGATGATATAATGTATTAGATTGCGCAATGCTATAGTACCTTTGTGCAACCCTTTACGCCGGTTATTTATTACTTCTGATAGCATTGTCCGGATAAACTAATAGCTCGCATTTTCGTACGAATAAAGCATTTTATTATTATTACTAGCAATTTTTTGGCCATCTATAATAAGATATATAATAAATAGTTTTTTATAAAGGACTGATTATTTATAAAAACCCATTATTTAACCAATGATAATTATAGATAGATATAATAGAATGCCATCTTTTAGTCTATTTGAACGCGAGTAATTATTACAATGAATATCGACACGTAATTAATATGAAAGCTGCGTACCAAATTAAAAATTGTAATTTTTATGTAAATAATATTAAAATAATAAGAGCTATGATTTAAAAATTCGTTTGTTATTCATACATTATATAAATATTATTATTTTATACTGAGTAGGCATGTTTAGAGCGTCATATACAGTGCAGCAGCCATACAGTTACACCACGAAAATCTCTATATTAAACATAATAATAATGAGTGTAATGTGTTCAGTGTTCAACTATATAAGTTTTTCATTTCTTTATTCTACCATAACTTTCAAACGCTCGTACCGATTTAGAAGTGTGTGGTATTGTTAGAATCGTTATATCATCCCGAGTGTTATAGATTACCTTATACAATATCAAGTTGATAGTTATCTAAATGTCTACATCGGAAATAAATTAACTTAAATATATCGTGTTTAGTGTCAAATGAAAGGTCTGATTGAGTACACTCTGAGAATATAATGTATCTATATGGATAAATACATAAACTACAAAATTTTCATAAAAAACCATCATACAAATAATTATAAAATACATTTTACTTGTTATTATTTTATTTTGGGAGAGGTTACCTTAATGGCGTGTTTAGAACGCCATCTATTAGGTTACTGAACAGAAGAAAATACTCGTATTATTGAATGGTTGGAACTGTGAGTACCATCTCTACACGTTGAATTTAATAGTAAAATCCTAGCTGCCAAAACATAGTACGACATTGAGTAATCTTATACACTATATAATCAATGATAGTAGGCTCGAAAGCACCTATGTCAGCTACGAGTAATTTGGAGAATCGTAGCGAAGGGAAAGAGGTTATAGCGGCATGACGATGGCGATGACGGCACACCGTGATTTGGGTAGCACTGAATAAGCAATTCAGCCGAACCATACTACCCTTTGAGTTTTGCGAGTCCATTAACGTCATCACGACATATCGCTTTGGTCAAAGTGGATGTGGTCGTTTGGTGACTGCAAAATTCAATTACTATTCCCGTTCACTCAAAGGCCTCTCTCTGTTCCTGCTCTGCTGCGTTTCGTACGGGAACCGAACATTTCCATTACCTGCGTAAAGAGGCTTCGGCATATGCCCATGCTGCCTTATATTATACGGAATTAGGCTAAAATGTCGCAATCCAAAATTCAAATGCGTAGCAATTAAAAAAAGGGATTTGGAATCGCGCGAGCGGCAACAGTGATCCCTCTTCTTCGAAATGAAAGTGTGCGGAACCCGCCAGTACATGCGGTTCGTTCTCTGTGACGACTTATAAGTTCAAAAATTGGAAGTTCAAATATGCTCAAAGTTCACCAAATGTCACGTGTCCGTGTTTATTTTTGCACTGACTCTTACCACAAAGTTCAAAATAAATTTCAAACCGAATTTCCGGGAGTAGGTACTAGTGCCAAACAAGTCAACAATAAACCGTCTGCTGGATATATTGGCGAATGTAACCGAAATATAATTAATAGTACAGAGCTATGTCGCCTATAGAGAGGGAGTCATTTTCAACATTAATTGTAACTTTTTGATGTTTTTTTTTTGTGTTTCGAGTGTAAAAAAAAATGTTTCTATTTGTTTTTGAGTTTTTGACTAAATGGATTGCCCGACTTACGCCCCACACTGTAGGTACTTGTGTCTCGAATTTATCATAATATGTTGACAAAGACAATTTATTCCCAGAATCGAGAATCCCAGTGTTCTCAATTCTAACGATCTGTAGTGACTTATGATGATGAACCAAGTAACATTTAATCAACAAACATTTTCAATCCCAAGAGATGATTGACGTAATTAAACAGGCAAAAATATCGACTTTCCTGATGACAAATAGTTTTCAAAAAAAACATAATTTCATTTCTTTCATACGTTGCAATTTATCATTGTATAGAAAACAGCGTCTTTCAGGATCATCAGTTTTTATTCACATGAAATTTACCCCACTTGCAGCAATTCTACTAATATATAAGCAAGTATAATTAGCATCATTATTCACTGTAACTTCACTGTCACTGTCAACGCTATCACTGGTAAGCCATCTTTTCTAAACTTCTTTTCTAAACTTCTATTTGGGATAATTAAATGGTCTAAATATTAAACATTGTGTTTATCTACCGCATGTGCTCGCCGAGGAAACATCACGACATGACGTGGGAATCTCTGATCATCGATAACACAAGACCATAGAGCATCCCGTTCAAATCTTTCTGAGTTGTGCAGATTGTGCAAAGTGCAACTGCAGTGAAAACGCTGATCATACATACACATCCATCATGCTGATGATGTATACCTCGATGCGAATGAAGCAATTCTCAATAAGTTAAAGCCCTTACAGAATGTTTGTGTGAGATTATTGATGAAATTTTTGTTTAATCTACGAAAATGCGATCATATTTCTGCCTCTCGAAGTAGTATATTACACAATGTTTACGGATTCATAATCGCAGAAATCTACACAGTGTTGCACACAATAATTACACCCCACTGTCTTATCTGCAGGATAATGTAACACTACTAGGAAGTCATAATCTCACGCTCCGATTGTCAGAATAACATCCTTAGAATCTCAAGTATTTTAAAAGTTAATTCTTACTCCTTTCTGCCTATGAAGTCAGGTTATGAAACCAGCTTCCTCCAAACATCAGTGGCGTATAATCACTCTATACCTTCAAAATTTTTCTGAAAAGGCATTTCTTACCATTGTGCTATCCAACACTTTTACTTTCCTCGCATGATCTAGGAAGCCATTAAAGTCAGAAGGACCCCAAACTTCAATAGAAACGATTGTTGAAATCTTTCTACTACCTGATGTTGTTACCTGTTTTTACCAAAGTGCTTAAAAAACTAGTAAATTCAAGGTTGTTAAATGATCTATAAAATAAAAATATCTTAACAGAAGAAATAAAGGTAGAATAGATGCACTGAACAACGTTCTGACAAAATATCAAGTATATTTACAAATATGTTTTTTCGCATACAAACACGACATTTATTAAAAAGATGAGTAAAATCATAACAGCATTTCCAGCTACTGATAGTTTTTTCTATCTATGTCGAATCAAAAGAAAGCGGAAGTTGCCGAGAGAAAATTCGCGGAACCCTCAGGTTCCACAGAACACAGTTCGGGAACCGCTGCTATAAACAACACTGCGAAGTGACTGTCGTAGTGCGATAAATCCGCCATTGTAGAAAATGTTGTATTTGTGATCAGTAAAGGCTTATGTAGACATAGTTATTATTTTCCAGAGGGTCGTATGGCCCTGGTGCGGTGGTCTATTTCCATTGTCGTTTGTTAATGACAGGGTTGACCGGCGTCGCCCGCATCCCCCATTAATTACCGCCCCTATATTCCCAAAGCCAAATAAAGATTTGTGGCGTGAATATGCTCTCTATTATTTATTCGGTGAAATTCAGCGCGTCGTCGTAATAAAGGGTCGTTTAGCTGTATTTTTTCAGCGCCCCCTGTCAAAATCAGTGACGCATTGAGTGGCGCAACGCTTGGGTTTTGATTGCAAATAAGAGACTTGCATATATACTGCTGTGGAGCTAGACAGACAAAATAGAAGTGGTATTAGCTCGTGGCGGGTGAATTTGGTACCAGCTCGCTTGCGCGGTGCATCGCTGCTAGCTCTACCTACAAAAAGTTTTGCGCACATATCCCTATTAAAATGGTTCGAGAAGTTTTTTCTCTTTTGTTTTGATAAGTCAAAGATTCTGTGAAATATTTTTCTACATGCATTGTAATACACATCTACTGGTTTTTTGATGACTGATATTTATCAAATATTATTCAGCAGTAAAAATATAACTGGAGCTATTTCACAGTCGAAAATTTTACGATCTGAGGTTTTGGAAATCCTGATCATGCAATTTAAATGCAAAGAGAGCAAGTCACCACATCCAAAGGGCAGAGCATCCAATTTAAAGAAACTGAACATTCGATGATGTGATTGCGGCTGGTAAGTCATAGCTTCTAAAATGCATTAGGGGAATGGGGCCTTAAGCGGGTATAGGGCCTAAAGCGGGCACTTTCGTGTATACAGTCCTTTTAAAAAAATGGCATACTCTCGTACCGTGAGGGTAAAGCCTTGCTGTAGCCATCCCGTTCGCCTGCGAGAACGCGTTTAGAATATATACAAAACAATGTTTTAATAGGATTTTTTAAACAAAATTTCGAGGTATCTTACTTGTGTTTACTCTATTTTTGTGTTATTTATGTTATTATTACAACCCACTGGTTGTGATTTGGTTGTATTTACTTTAACTTGTCTCTAACTTTTGAGGTTAGTTCTTGATGGCAACAATTTATTGTCGAAAAAAGAGGTGCCCGCTTTAGGCCCCTCGGACAAAGCGGGCATTCGTGGGAGTTTGGTAATTTGCCTTATATGTTTTTTGGTTTTAGTGTTTTAAAATATTTTAGCAAACATTATTCAAAAGCCTCAAATCAAGCTTCTCGAGATAAGTACAAATAAATAAATAAATATTATGAAATGTATTACAATGTATGACATTAAGGAATATCTCTGTGAGTACATTAATCACATTGACGAATATCTCCACTAATGCATTCTATTTAGTTTTCATAATGCACGTTTCAAACGCACCTCTCATGTATTTTTGTAATAAAAATAAGTTTTCAAATAATATTACCTAATATACGAATCCTTGGACTCACCAGGACAAGTTTGTATATTATGTAACTAGCAAAACATACAAAATCTTAATACATAAACTGTCAATAGTCCAAAGCTGTACGTGTATGTTGCAAAAATTACCGTAGTTGTCAAATTTATAAAAAATCCATATAGTATGAAAGTGATACTATAACAATTTGACAAATTTGATGGACCTTGTTTGCCATATTTTTTTAATAGCAACTGAACGAACGTCTGAAGTATGATTGCATTTATATTGCTAAGTAATTTCTGTGTATTTTTTATACTTGAGGTAAAGTTTACAAAGTAGAACCTGTCCGGCTCAGGCAAAAACATCCTCTTTGTCCTGGATAATTAAAGCGAATTTTTCCCCGGGTGATCAAGTGAGTGAATACCGAGCCAGATAGCAGTGCTGACAGCAAAAACCGGAGCTTATCTTGGCCTGGGAGCTTTGCATGCCGTCGGATTCTTTAATAATTTAGAAGCTCGCCAAAGCGCTGCGCGCGTCTCGAGTTAAAAAGCTCCGGCCGTCTCTAAAGACAGGCACAAAAGAACGGTGGCCCACTCTCCACTCCACGGCCTCGTAGCACTTGCCTAAGGGCCAACGCCCACGGGCGGGCCGGATGCTGAAACGCGTGCCGGAAGCAGCTATTTGGGATGGGAGCCAAGTGAGGCCGAGAGTGCATTGAAGAATTGACGCTCGAATTTGGATCTAGAGTTTCTCTAAAATTTCCCCTTAAAATCGGCGCTTTAGGGACGAACTCTCAATATTGAGAAATTAAACCATCTACATTTCCAGACACACTCTCTAGCTACGCTTCAAGAGGAGCCACAGAAGCCTTTCACCTCTATGCCACCATTTGAAATTTCAACTTAGTTTATTCATTTTCAAATTTACGATAATTATAAATTACAATAGTCAAAACGTTACTAAGATGCCGCGTGTTCGAAGGCAGATTTTATTATAATCATAATCATTGTGAGAAATCGATTAAACACAATCATACTTAATTTTAATAAAATTACATTAGTTAACTATTTAAAAATCTTAACAAAATGTCACAAAAAATATCAATAAACTATTACAAGTAATTTAAAATGTAATAAAAAATACAAATCATCGATAGACAGTCAGAATATTCTTACAAAAATAAAAGTAATATCCGAAAATTCATCAAGCATACTCCAGAATATAATCAAAGAAATGAATGATAATAAAATATTATTAATGAAAAAAATACACACGCGGACAATTTTTTAAGACGTAGTCACTACATTATTTCAGTTTATTTAAAATTATTATTTCTACTTCTACTTTTGTATCTACGTTTTTCTCTCAAATATTATCTAATAAGTTATTAATATCTGCAGTCGTACAATTTAGTGGTACCAAATAGATTTCTCACAACCTATTTTTACATCTTTATGAAATGTTAGTATCTTTAATGTTCAGTAGTAGGTTGTTGTACAATTTGGGGGCAATTTATCTAGATTAATCAAAAGCGGATCTCTTGAGACGTATTGCAAAATTTTTTTTTTTTGGATCTTCTCGTTACACGAATTTGCTAGTTTTTTTTAGGGCTCCTAACTCGCTCTGGAATTTAGTAAGATTTATCTACCATCACAAATATTTTTTTCACCCTTAGCACTGTATACTCTTGGAAAGGCCAACAGAAGAATATGTCTACTGTTTTTACATGACTGCCCAAAAAGATATGTTCAGGATTCTTTTATTTATTTTTTTCGTTTCTTTATTCCACCATAACTTCAAAACGCTTGAACCGATTTAGAAGTGTCCTATTGTTAGAATCTTTTTGTACTCCCGAGCGTCATAAAGTACGTGCCGCGCCCCTTGCTTTAATATAAGGAGATCGCAGCGTCTTTAATATAAAGCGCTGTGTTACGCGTTGCGTGTTGACATTCGTCATTTGACAGTATACTTTTTTCGTTCTTCTTCTTCGCGGTCATCAGGATCCGGTAGATCCGGTACGCCTAGTAACGAGGAGTAATATTTGGAATATTAATTTAGCAAAATAAATTATACAAAGTGTTTAATTATTAGACTCCACAAAATATTACCGATTTTTAAATAACCGTTTTTGGTTCTTACGAATTTATTCCAATGCAACATGTTGGAAAATTAATTAAACTACCCAATTGTACTCGGAAAAAATCCGGTATGTAATAATGATAAAACCCTAGGTTATATTCCACTACAACTTTGAAGCGATTTAGAACTCTGCTCCATATTGTTAGAATGGTTATGGTATCTCGAGTGTCATAGGTTACTTAAACTGTGCAAAAGTCAAAAAAATACTTGTCTAAACGTCCAAATGCCAATACGTTAACATAAATATATCGTGTTGAGTGTCAAGTGAAATGTCTGATTGAGTACATTCCGGAAATATATATCTATCTATATGGATATATACATAAACCACAAATATTTCCCAAAAACCGTAATAAAAATAATTATAAATACTGTGCTGAAACGTACTGAAATGGAACGTCTTTTGGACAACGCCACTACAGCTTTCTTGCTCCAAGAATAATTCATATCATGAGTAAAAAGGACATATTGGAAATTAGCAGCAACCAACAAAAATATCACCTTTTATGGTTAATAAACCTTAGCAGGAGAGAGTGGAAAAACATTCAACACAATTTTAAAATAAATAAATATATTTATTTTATATACGTATTTTTACTAATTGTTATATAATATTAGTTATTATTAAAAATTATTATTTATTATTGCTATTATATATTATTATTATTATTATTATACATTATTATTTAGTATTACTTGTTTATAGTTGTAATATTATTTTGGTGTAGTGTGAACTTCATTTAACTTGATTTGATTCAGATTTTTTATTTTTATTTTGTAAGTTATGTAGTTTATAATCATTTGTATTTGTGTTCTCCTTAAAATAGGCTCTGCCTAGTTAGGAGCAATACAATCTATGTTAAGTGGTAACGGTGTAATTGTTTTGTGGACATTAGTCCACAAAACAATAAATAAAATAAATACAATAGTTCACTTTCTGTAACGGCACTTGTGTTTTTTATTCTTTTTAATATATTTACTTGTTTATTGATAACCTTCAGTATTGTATCTTTCACTTTATATAGGGTAGCTAGAAGAGCTTTTGCAGCACAACTTCAGATTAAGATGCCAAATCGAATAACCGACTCGTACAATATTGAGATCTAAGATATTTCGCAAAGCCCATAAGTAATAGATAATTATCCTCAGTCTTGCTGCAACACTCGTTAAATAATCTTCCCAGCGCAATATGTTGTCTAACATTACGCCCAAGTACTTAATGGAGGACACCCTATCTACATTTGTTCAATTGGCGATGTTGAATGTCAATGAACGAATAAAGCTTTTAGCTTGAATTTTGAGTTGGATGGCCAATGATTTTCTTGCTAAACGTCATAATATTTAAGGTCAGTAGGTTTCTATCCATCCATCTTTTCGCTTTTCTCAGCACTAATTCCGTTTTCACTCAGGCGAACAGATCCGCCCAAGTCGAAGACGTAACTAATAAAACGGTGTCGTCGGCAAAACTGATGACCTTTCCTATCGACGAGAGTTTGCAGATATAATTCAAATAAACCAAAAAGAGTTTTGGACCCAACACACTACCCTGCGGATCACCATAAGTCATATGCTGTGTAGAACTAAGTTCTTTGCGGAGTCTGGTCATCTGCAATTTTTCTATACGATTTTAACCACTCTAGCGCATGTTCTATGATTCCCCTTCGTTTCAGCTAAGGGTAGAGACGGTGCCGAAAGCCATTTGGATGCATGAATAAATAATTGAATCAGTCATAATGAAAACAACAAGTACCATAAAGTGAATTTTAAGGGATAGATGAAAAACCGATTTTCTAAAAATATTTTCCTAAAACTTTTCTTTTTACTATATTTCGAAGTAAAAGCATTATTACTTTTAGGAAATATTTACGACATGAAAACAGTCAAAAATGTAATACTATCCTAGGAAAAAATTTTATAGAAAATGTCGGTTATGTTGTTTTCGAAAGAAATGACTAAACAGGTCCCTATTTTATGTGATTTTTGAAATGAATTCATACAATCGACTATTTAAATTAGGGATTCAACCGATTATGATTACGGTACAATTAATCGATGGTTATTGATCCCGATTCCTGTTTACCCTATTGATCGGAAGTCTATTATTGCCCCGATGATTGAGTACCGGCGAAAACAATACAATAATACTAGTTGTTGAGATATTATCCGGCTGTAGCGATTTACTATCGTTACATTGCAAAGTGAGAAAATACCATATTCTTGGAAATTATTACAATATAATCTAAAAAGTGGTTCGTGTGCGGTGGGCCTAGGGAAAGTTTTTTTAAATATTCATGGATGGCGGCCGCGGAGGCTTGGGTTCACGACCGCGCCCTCGCGGGGTGCCCGAAGGGACACCGAAGGAAACATACTTACTATAGTGCCCAATCCGCCGGGAAAAGCAACAAATGCAAATCACTTGAGGTTTGGTGGACCTTATAGGTTTACTCGTATATATATATATATATATATATATATATATATATATATATATATATATATATATATATATATATATATATATATATATATATATATATATATATATATATATATATATATATATATATATATATATATATATATATATATATATATATATATATATATATATATATATATATATATATATATATATATATATATATATATATATATATAATGATGTTTTTATTTAAAATAAAATTAGTAAAAGCTACTTAAAAAGTAGCGAAGGAAATCCCAGCTTGTATTGGGAAATGCTTATGTTTGAATGAGATATACTTTTTTAACCGTCGAAAGTCGTGCACATCCGTAAGTATATATCTCATTCAAACATAAGCATTTCCCAATACAAGCTGGGATTTCCTTCGCTACTTTTTAAGTAGCTTTTACTAATTTTATTTTAAATAAAAACATCATCCTATAAACGGATTTCTTTACAAACCTTATGAAATATAACTATATATGATTGGTTGGTTGTCTTTGACTTGCGAACAGAGATGTAGGTTTACAAGGCCTTTTAAATCTAGAAACACTCACCCTTCAAACAACCAATCTCTAAACTAAGCAACCATCATTCCTAAATAATAAAATCACTCGATTAGATCTTAATTCGAGCAAAAAAGCAATGAAATACTTGTTTTTTGTCGGCTTATGCCGTCTTCTTAAAAACTAGATGACAGGTGACAGGTGAAAGAATTTAAAATTTCGAATTTTCTTTTTTATTTTCAAAAAGTGGTTATAAAGAAGCTGCGATCAAAAGTAGTCAGAGAAAACCTTAAAATTAATAGCGTGATATGCCCTTATCTTTATGAAAGGAAGCACTCAGCTCTTTCCAATTGTTTGGAAAGTTTATATTAACCTAAATGGTGTATTTACAGTGAATAAAAAGTAAAATATGTAAAAAGTAAATATTTTTAAAATATTTGATAGTTTTTTTGTGTATATTCTTTATAGAATTGATTAGAGGGATGATTATATATATATATATATATATATATATATATATATATATATATATATATATATATATATATATATATATATATATATATATATATATATATATATATATATATATATATATATATATATATATATATATATATATATATATATATATATATATATATATATATATATATATATATATATATATATATATATATATATATATATATATATATATATATATATATATATATATATATATATATATATATATATATATATATATATATATATATATATATATATATATATATATATATATATATATATATATATATATATATATATATATATATATATATATATATATATGTATATATATATATATATATATATATATATATATATGTATATATATATATATATATATATATATATATATATATATATATATATATATATATATATATATATATATATATATATATATATATATATATATATAGAAGCCAGGATCAAAAGAGCCGTATCGTCAAATGTAATTTGCTCAAAACCTTAGATTTAAACTTCCTTTACTTAATTACTGTTACAAAATTGATATAAAGTATATTTGTAATATTTTTTTCATTTGTAAAAATTAAAGTGACGGTTATCTTTATTTCTGAAGACCAGTATCAATGAAACGATGATGATGATAAATGTAATGATGATTTCTCGAGTTCACTTATTCCTGTAAACACATATTATAAAATAAAATGTCTGTCAGTGCGTTAATAACTAGAGAACCACAGCACTGATTTCGATTTCCTATTTTCTAATACGTAGCTTTCCTATTCTGACAGCTATAGCCTATACGGGATCAAAATTCTTTGAAAAGTTTCCGAGATATTACACAAAATGTCAGCCAATCGACTGTGCTTTCCGACTGATAACCGGGAGCGTCTGGAAACGGCTTTGTTTCCTTTAGAGCGGAGGTGGTTGTTAACCTTGTGGCAGCCGCTCTTGAAACGAACATTCGGCTACCCGATACCGGGAGAGAACAGCCGGGCAAAGGACGCCGTGGTCCGTGATAGATTCGGTAGACACCAAATTACCGGTACACAACGGAGAGGACCGCGCAAGCGACCTCGAGCCAGTCGTAAGGCAAGAGAAACCTGTCTGTAACTGGAAGTAAGGGCGCGAGTGTCGGCCCGCTTAGTGCAAATCCGGTTTCTCGCGGTTTAGGCGTTGGCTTCTTACGAGCGAGTGGCGCAACTAGCCCAAGTCTCTCTACGCTCACCTCACGAAAGACAGAACAATCAGTATCGTTAAAACTTCCTGGGGTGACGGGTTTGACCGTTGTAGTCGACACGAAATTTTGTATACTCATGCAGTTAAGATAGCCCGTTCTAAGATTCATCATGACATGGCTGCTGCACCCAGGGTTGGCTCCCGAGGAGGGGACTCCATAACAGTCAACAGCACAGACACGAAATTTTGTATATGCTTTCAGTTACGACAACCCGTTCTAAGTTTCACCAAGACAAGACTGCGGCACCCAGGGTTGGCTTCCAACGAGGGAACTCCTCAACTATGATAGCCCGCATTCATACGCATTCAATTATGATAGCCCGTTCTAAGTGTCACCATGACATGGCTGATGTACTTAGTAAAAAAATGGAGTTGGTTTTTATTTTTGTTAAAGTTTTTTGTATTATCACCTTGTTTTCATATTGAATTTGTCGAGTTGTTTCCTCGATTAGTCATGTTTTTTATATTTTTTTAATTATCGTGGTTTGAATGAACATTGGTTGGTAAGCTGTTGATATATATCTGTATCCGTCGGCTATTTATCGCACGCAAATGACTTCAGTCACATTCAAAAGAACTTATTTCATTCGCCTTATTACTCATTCAAACACCTGCCATCCGCTGACAGAAAAAGCGCCCCCTTTCTTTACATTCTATATATATATATATATATATATATATATATATATATATATATATATATATATATATATATATATATATATATATATATATATATATATATATATATATATATATATATATATATATATATATATATATATATATATATATATATATATATATATATATATATATGTTCCCCATTGCTACATCTTTATCAAACTGAATAGGGCAATTTTCCCGTAACAATAAGGTAGGTAACCTTCTCACTCATAATAATGTAGATATCTCACTGGAGAATACCTGCCGTGATTGAGTCGCCAACTGCGCTCCCTTCCTAACGAATAGATAGTCTAATATAGGCTTCGGCTTCTTTTCCCTGCAGGCAGGGGATCCCCTTTCCCAAAGCAAGCATCGCATAAATCCCTGTAATAACGCCTACCCCTTGATACATGTACATTCTATTGCTCAATAAGAGAGGGGCGCCTTGCCTTTGCCTTTGTCTCCAGCGTTGGATGTAATTTAGCAAGTTGCAGCGGAAGAATCGTAAATTCGTTGCGAAAGTTTCTTATAGAAACACGATTAAACAAATGTGATCCAAAAAAAGTAATGACAAAACTCACTTCTTTAGTCTATTTAACCCAACAAAGTATTAGATTAACTAGCTAACAATATATGGGCGTGTGGGACATGAAAATCAAGACTAAAACTACAAAAACTCCCAACAGCGTCAGTCGGAGTTGGGCGGAGTCGTTTATTCTGTTGTGGGATGAGCCTAGCGGACTTAGACAATGACAATCCACTATCTAGCTTCGCAAATAGCCTGTGAGAGACCAATCCTTACCGCTCGGCACAGGATAGTTAACCCAGCGGGCAGACCAAGCACCCTCACTACCAGTTTTGGCCAGATTTCTCCGGCATCCCGACTGGTTACTCGTGCGAGATCGCTTACGCGGTCCTTTACCTTACGTAGCGGTGATTCGGTGTCTACCGAATCTATCGCAAACCACGGCGTCTTTTGCTGGGTTGTTCACCCGGTATCGGGTAGCATATGGGTCGTTTCAAGAGCGGTTACCGTAACAACCAGCCCCGCTCTTTAGGAAACAAAGCCATTTCCAGAGTCTCCTGGTTATCCGTCGGAATGCACAGTCGATTGGCTGACGTCGCACGGTGGGCAAATCCTCTAGGAGCGCCCGAACGACAATTCCCACAGACACAGAGTCCTACCCGGGCTCGCACTTCTGCGGGAAGTCCACCGGATGGGTGCTGACCTGTGAGTTGGGCCGATTTTAACACATAGGGTATAATGGAAAACAGCACGAACCAATTAGCTCCCTATAACGTCAATCGCAGTTAGTGAGATGTTCGCTGCTGATAATATATTGGAAGATAATACATTGGTTCCAATAAAACATTGGAAGATACCCCATGCCATCCACATTGTTGGTGAAAGTACTTAATTTATTGCCGGACGATTGTTTTTTAGCACTTCGCGTGAACGACACAGCAGAACCAAAGGCGAACGAAACAAGAGAATCAGAGAACCATAAGTAGCGTGGGCGCCTGCATTATCGGCAGATTTACTGAGAAACGACTCTAAGTATTTATTAATAACCAGTCAATTTCACTGATTTGAAACGATAGTATACCTTCAAATGGTAAAATATTTATTTCTTCCCAAAAATATCTAACAGAACAATACAATGATGTAAAACAGTAAAAGGTAACCTTACAAATGGGAACAACTGGCAAAAGAATAGAAGAAACTGAAAGGAAACTACAGGCAGAATGATATCGGTGAATGCTTCAAACATTCAAAATTCCTGATGTATGCAGATGACTTAAAGATATATAAAATTATTAAATCTGAAAACGATTGTGTTCTCCTCCAGAAGGATCTCGACTCTTTGGAAATATATTGTAACAAAAACAGGATAAAAATGAATGTAGCAAAATGTTTCCACATAAGCTTTACGCGAAATAGAAACAAGATTAACTATTCGTATCAGATCGATGACATTCCTATCGCGACGTGCACTTCTATTAAGGACCTGGGTGTAGTTTTAGATGACAGATTAAGCTTACGGGCTCATATTGCAGCTATTGCCGAAAAATCTAGTAGAATGCTTGGCTTCATAATTCGCGCATCGAAACCATTCACCGATCCATTAATATTGAAGGTATTATACAATGCGTTTGTTCGATCTCACCTTGAGTTTGCTACTCCAATATGGTCTCCCTATTATCAGGTCCACATTAACAGACTGCAAAATATCCAAAATAAGTTCGTTCGATACTTAAATTTCAAGACGAAAAGTTATTGTAAAACTACTAATGAGGCGGCCTTACTATTTAAAATAAATTCGCTATGTTATTGGCGCAACTTGAATGATGCTCTGTGCCTCTATAAAATAATGAACGGTATATTCGATTGCTCTGACCTGGTGGGAGCGATCAATATTAACGCCCCAATGAGGACCACACGCCAATTTGACCTGTTTCGATTGCCGCGCTTTAAAACTAATGCATCAAGGAATGGAGTACTCACACGCTGTTGTGAGCTTTATAATACCCATTTAAATGGTATTGATATGTTTAATAATTCCATAATCACTTACAAATACTCCGTAAATCAAACCCTAACCGATACAATAAGCTGACTTGGTTTTTAGCTATTTTTATTGATTATTATTATTATTATTATTATATTTTATATACGCCATTACTAATATCATACCCGCTCACACTCCACACTTACACGCTCAACACACTCCCACAAACACATACACACACCCTCCATACTCGACTCTTATGTACTTCTAAAATTGAAAAAAATTAAATTGAAGGTACGTTAGTTTTATTAAGTAGTTAAAAAAAACGTCATTTATGTAATTTTATTGAAATCCGTAACCGGTTTTATTTGTTGTAAATCTGCATACATTAAAAAAAATATTATTACTGTAATACTGTGTGATTTCTCAATAAAGAATTGAATTGAATTGAATTGAATTGAATTGATATGAACTGGAAGAAAGTGGTTCGGAAGATAGACTCACAACACAAAGTGGCGGCTGAAATAACTGAGAATTTGATAACCCTTGTAGCGAAAACAAATTGAATAAAAATTGCGAAAACAGGTGATTTTATAATATCTAATATTGCACTGAACTGTATGCTTTTATGATGTGTTTTTTTCTTTTTTGTATAATTGTATGAGTGATGTTCAGGAAATTATTGTCAATTATATGAAATCAGATTCTTATTGTCTGTAGCCATTGAAAATAAGTGGTTTGTTGTGACTGTGAAGGTGAAAATATATAATTTTGAATGGCTTTTATGCGAGTTGAATTGTGTTAGTAAGAAGTATTTAAAAAGAAATAGACTGGATATAAATGTTGCTTACGTTTGAAATGAGGAAGACAATTCACAAGATGAACATTTACAAACAGGTGGCAAGACAATCGCTGCAAGCACCGAAACGGATGGGCGGACCATATGTCGTGACTACAGTGGGGAGGATGATATACAGTTTGAAGACTGTGGGGAAAAAAGTCACTATACCTAATTGAGAGCACCAATCACCACTCAGCAGAAAATTCAATTGATAGGAGACACATAGGTAAGTAAGAGCAACTGAGGATAAGAGCAACTGAGGAAGGTAGAAAACTAAGATAAAACATTGAAAAAATGAAAAGAACTGACAACATAAATCGATTAATTATATAGCGTATTACATTGCTCAATGTAGTGTCCGTAGCCGCGTTGACATTGGTTCTCCTAGTTCGCGTCGGGTGCGGTCAATACTGGGATGGGTGACCGCCTGAGTGTTTGACTGCGTGATGCTATAAATGCCCACCTAGAAGATGTTGTCGATAGCAAACGAGGCGGGTCCCACGAAAAGGCATCAACCTTGTGGGTAAATAAATAAATAAAAAATCTAAATACGTAAATTTTTAAAAATGCCGTATTACGATTTGGCAGCTGAGATTTTACTAAGAAACGCAACGTGTATCTGGTACTCATAGTTAAAAAAAGATTGATCTTCTCTTAAGTTTAATATGCCGGCGTTGGTGGTATAACAGCATGGATGCGTACTTTATATAGGACTTTAAAAACGTCTGTACCGTATCCTACATCGAAATAAAATATTAATTTATATATATATATTTAATTGACAGCTCTTATCATTTTAATATTATTTACACAAAGATGTCAAATTTTATTTTGGTGTACAGGTTCCAACGTAATAATTATGCACTTTACATAGACTAATAAATGGCATTCTATCTCTCTGTATTATTTCTGTGATGTTCAGCCTATAGTATATGAAAAATGCGATAGATGGCACTAATTATAGAACGTTATTATTGTTATCATTGGTTAAATTATTGGATATTGATAATCAAGCAGTCCTTTATAAAAAACCATTCATTACCGATGTTATTACAGAAGGTCAAATAAATCGCTATTAGTTTCGCCGTCAATACTATCATCGCCACCTGCAGAAGAGTTCTCCCACTTTGTTCAACTCAGAATAATACCCTACGTATCCCTAAACACAAAACCACTTTTTTCCTACTCCTCCGTACATGCATCTCGGCTGAGGAATCAGCTTCCTCCAACTATTAGAGGCGCTAGCTCGCTGTTGAAAAAGCACTTCCTTTCACAATAATATGAACCATACATTCTAAACTTTCCTTTATCCCCTTCCAATCATTATCTTATTTTGGCAGTTTATTTATTTTTTTATTTATATATGAATATATGAATGTATATATGTATTTGTCCTACTCCTTTATTTATTTATTTAATTCCTTTCGGCTTTAGATACACACAAAATGCATAATATTTGCTATAATTTATTATTTCATTATATATATTTTTGTATCATATTGTACTTCAATTGTTGCCTACTCTTCTTTTCACATAAGCATGCTGGTTGACTGGGAGATATTATTATGTAGCAGTAAGTCCGCCATTTTAGTACCTTGTTTTTATTCTGCAATAAAGAGATTTCATTCATTCATTCAAAAGTTGCTAAAACGTCCTACGGAGTTGAGCAATCCAATCAATGATAAAACGAAACTTTTTACGAAGAACACAAATAATCGATAATTGGAAAAAAGTAATCTAGAAGAGGGTGACGCTGCGCAAAATAGCGATTCAAACAACATACAACATGCAACATGCCTGCAACACTGAGGAAATGGAAAGCAATATTCGGCTCTCCCTCACCCTAATTTCTAAATCAACTTTGGCTGTTCGTTGTTAAATACCGGTCGATATCTCTCACATCCTCACCTTAGATTTATCCTACACTCATAAAATGGTATACTGGTGAACCGGGTCAGGTGACTTCTGGCTGGGCTGGCACGATTTAATATAATCTAATCAGGGTGTCTGTACTAAGCCGGATCTTGATACTCTTCTTAAATCTCAGAACCCCGATGTAGTTCAGAGCAGCTGTTTAACAAATAGCATGCATCCTGATAAAAGGCCAACATTCGTAAAACAGCTGCTCGTGTATTTTTATAAATATGGAAACGACTAAGTACGCAGCCAGCTAATAAAAAGTATGAGAGCTGGAGTTGTGCTTAAAGTTGTGATACCTCGGTTAAGAAAGACACTCGCGCAAATGCAAACTTGGTAAATTGCACCCTAAATGTACAATAAACTGGAAAAGCATGATAAAATATTGAATAATATATCAATATTATCTAATATCTAAAATACAAAAAAATACGTTTCTTTTGTTTTAGTCAAATTTGTAAATCTTATCTATTGAAGAAAAGTTTGAGAAGCGTTGAGCGCTCTGTGCGATCAAGCGAAAGACAAAATATCGCTAATAAACAATATTAGCGATATTTAACATACTGCTTTTATACTATTTTTCAAAACAAAAATAGATGTTTTTCAAAAAAAATCTTATCAAAACTTAGTTCGTCGTACTGATTCACCCACTACAAGGATGTTACTAATTAAAAACTCGCCCTATATTTAATAAATGGTTATACGAAGAAAGAACTGTCAATTGTAGTTTAAATTTATTTCAATTATTAAATATATGAAAGGTATTACATATTGTTATTTTTATTATTAGTGTTTAATCTTTAATTATTATTAGTCTTAAATCTGTACTAATAAACTTTTATTTAATATATCAGCTCGCAATCAGAAATAAGTCATAAATCGCACATCTATTCATATTCATACTCGTATACAAGTCAGATTAGCAAACATCCATATAGATTAGCAAACAAACATATTTTCTATAGTAAAGAAAAAATAAAAATAAACATAAAAACGAAAAAAAACACAAGAATAATGTAAAAAGAGGAAATACAAGACAACATGCAAAGAGATCATTAAACACTTTAGCCACCAAAGCATTTTAGACTTCACTCGAGTAATATTCCTCCAGTGAGTAAAACGCCTTATCTGTGAGGTACCTCTTAAGGCGTCTCTTAAACACGTTAAGAGATTGCGCCTGCCTAATGTGCTCGCTGAGTTTGTTGTAAACCGCTGGGCTGGCGATATAGGCGACTTGGATAATGAATGACTTGCATAACGTAGCATGCTACGGGATCTTGTTGGATAGTGGTGATGCACATCATTCACTTCAAAATCGGCTAGATTTCTGCGAACAAACAGCGCTACTTCCATTATGTAAATGAACGGCAGCGTCATGATGCAGAGATCTCTAAACAGAGGCCTAGCTGGCGTATCAAGCGCCACACCCGCTATTGTGCGGACTGCACGCGTAAGCCTAGTTAGATGTGTGACGTGCCTCAGATTACTAGGAATTGGTCACTGAGATAAATAAAATTGACGCTTTATTTTAATTTAAAAGTCGTTTTTGTTTCCTTGTGCAATTTTAGCTGATATATAAGATATGTGATATGAAATTTGAATTACTACATTTACTTATTTTGGTTACAAATCAATCAAATTGAATAATCTATTTTTAGGTCTCTAAGTTGGATTTATTCCATATAATAACAGACGAATAAGCACACTACAAACCGAATCATTCGACCCGACTAATGTGCTCTGATTTCCCATCTTACGATGCCATAAAAAGGGTTGGAGCGTGTTGAACATTCGTCTAATGGGTTTTTTATCTGATATTTATTGGCAATTTCGGAAATAACGCTCCAATACAGCAGTCATACGCAAAAAATACAGTTGCTCGAGAATGCCATTCGATACGTGCTTTCGTATTCAATTTATGTGCCCGTCACAGTATCTCCCCATCTGTCCTCGAAACATCAATTTGAGAGATACGCTATCATCCAATTGACATCCGAGGAGCAGTATCGCAAATGCTCGTATGTCTACAAGCGGTTCCTATTTCGTAAAGTGGGGGTTGTATGTAATTCGGGAAATATCACAAACAATAGTCTAAAGGAGGATGGGCGTTTTTGGCCTAGAGACCAATAACGATGAGTGTTGCGTCATCGGAAAGGTTTTATATGGTCTAAAACTTCTTCTATGGAGGAAAATCTCAAATCGCCGTGGGGAAAAATATATGGATAAAAAATAAAAAATTAATATTTTTGTCTCCTCTGGATGTTATACATGATAAACAATATTTTTTTCAAGGTTAAGAAAAAGTTTTCAAGGTTACAAATAATACCTACATAAATACTTTTATAAAAACAATTAACTATATATGAACTAATATGAACTAATATGAAAATATGAACTATATATGAACTAATATATGAACAAAACTTTTTATTTTTAAACGATTATTTTTCATTATTAAGAATATCCATTATGTCTAAAATGAAACGAAAACAATTATGTGCTAACCATTATATACAAAATGGATAGTATTATTGATAAACCGTAGTTCTAAAATCAGGTTGTTTTTTCTCAATAAATCGTGATTTTGTTTTTATAAGAGTGTTTATTATTAAGAACCTTGAAAACTATTATTTATCCTTGTAAAATCAGAACTGTCGTAATATATGCATATACAATATTTCGTATCTGTGCTGTTGACCGTTGATGAATTTCTCGTCGGGAGCGAACCCTGGGTGTAGAATCAGGTCATGCCTACCACAAAAAATGCTTTGTCATCAGAACTAAACCAACATGTAAATATTTAACTTCATATGATAATATTCAAGGATTTCCCTCAATTCCTTATGGATCTCATCATTCCTCTTCTGGACGCACCCATGGACAGAATAATATGCCATCATGTCTTTGATCGTAGATACAATATCCAACTCACTGCAGAACCAGCAGATCACTCTGGTACAAATGAAGTAAGGATATACACAGACGGCTCCAAAACCACTCAAGGTACAGGAGCCGGCGTCTTCTCAAATGATCTAAACATCAAAATATCAACTACCCTAGGCAACTTAAATACGATCTTCCAAGCAGAATGCATTTGCATCACCAGAGCAGCACAGGCAGTCGCAGCCAAAGATGTCGGAGACGTAAGTTTGAAATTTGTCTCCGACAGTGCCTCCGTGCTACAAGCGCTAGCAAAAAATACGATAACCTCAGTCCTCGTTCTGGAATGCCACAATGCGCTTCAATCCATTGCAGGGTCAAATAAAGTGACCCTGCAATGGATTAAAGGGCACAGTGACTCACTGGGCAATGACGCGGCGGACGAACTGGCCAAAGGGGGATCAAAGGAAATAGTATATGGACCGGAACCCTTGATGCCCATTCCCCAGGCCCAAATAAAAACATGGCTACGCAGGAACACCGAAGAAACCCACCTTACAGAATGGAAAAAAAACGCAGGATGCAGGCAAACAAAGACCGCGGTTCCGGAAGCGTCCAAAAAACTTGCCCGCAACCTCACCAGATTAAAAAGGGACAAAATCCGTAAAGTCATAGGTACTATGACAGGCCACTGTCCCCTAAACAAACACCTGTTTACCATAGGTGTGACAGACAGCCCTCTATGCAGAGGATGCATGGAGGAAGAAGAAACGCCACAGCATGTGCTCATGGAATGCAGGAGCGTGGCAGAGCAACGGGCAAGAATACTACAATCTCCAGTATCTCTCCCGGAGGCCTGTAGCAACCCAAACAGGCTGCTAACCTTCTGGGACAGCCTGGGTTGGCTGGAGTAACATAAATGGAAACATGAGCCACGCACAACGGCCCAATCAAGAGGCCAAGTGCGGGAAAAAGCCCAGTCAAACTAACTAACTAACTAACTCATCATCAAAACAGGATTTTGAAATCAAAATGGGACCATTTGGAATTATATCCTTTCAAATAATAAAATAATTTTCCAAATCGGTTCATAAATGACGGAGTTCTGAGGACATTTAAAAAAAGATACATACAACCGAATTGATAACCTCACAATTTCAATCAAGTTTATCCTAACCTAATTTGGCCAGTTCTTCACTAGTCCTGGCTACGTCATCTGTAATTACATTTTTACCCAAGTTATAAAATAAGTCCCTTTTAATGCACCTTTGGGCCCCCCTTGAGTCGGGGGCCCTCGGCGATCGCCGACCAGCTGACCTGGCCAGTCCGGGCCTGAATGTAAAACAAATCTTGTCCTCTCGCGTTTTGAATTATTTGATTTTCTTTGACAGACAATGGATATGCCCCAAAATCAAAGTTTTCCTTTCCCGCACAACTACAATTATAGCGCCAGTCGGCTTTCAAAATTCTGATCTCAGGGCAACGTCCCCCGCCGATTTTAATAACACTGAATTACACATTCATCCCTACCGGAATAACGTTATCCCGGGCCCTTTCTGGGAATTTTAAATTGGGCCCCGCTCGCCGAGGAAATAATTTATACGATGGCCCGTCGATTTTCCGGGGGAAATGGGCTGAAGAGGAAATTTGCAGCGTACATTTGCATATTTTCCGTTCGCTCATCAGTCGCGTCCGCGACGCGTCGCCGCCGCCGCCGACACCCGAGGTGAACTATGTAGGTACCTACATCATTGAAAAGGCTCCCTTACCCCTACCCTCTCCCTACAACTGAGAAATTGGATTTACTGGTATTTAGCTATCAGCCTAACCGAAAATTTTCGGCTCACGCCTATCTTTGTCGTGTTAACTTGTACTTAAGAATCTACACTCCAATTTTTCACATTATTTCCTAATTCGGACTTTTCTAATACGTTTGGTTCCCTAAATAGCGAACGTTGCTGAACTCCTTTGATAAGCTAACCATTCGATATTTTACTAGACTGTTTCACGAGGTATCACGATCTATGTATATTTTTCATTTCTTTATTCCACCAGAACTTCTAAACGCTGGAACTGATTTAGAAGTGTTTAGTATTTATAGAATTGCTATGTCATCTCGAGTATCATAGGGTAACCTTACTGTCCAAATATCAAGTAAGTAGTTGTCTAAATGTCCAAATATCTACATTTCAGTAAATAACATAAATAAAGTATATCGTGTTTAGTGACATATGAAAGGTCTGATTAAGTACATTCCAAGTAATATATAATCTACCTATATGGATAAATACATAAACTGCAAAAAAATCATAAAATACCGTAATTAAAATAATTATAAATGCCATAGTTCACTTTCTGTGACAGCAGTCGTGTATTTTTTAATAAATTTACTTGTTGACTATCATTTTTTAAATGTTTTTTTTTAGAATTTTACGATTATTCAATTTAAGAAAATATGCATTGAAAATATGGAATATAAATTAAAGAAAATTATTACAAAAATTAACATTTATTTACATTTTATGTACTAAACCACAAATCTTAAATAGCATATGTTTCATTAAGATCAAAAAGGTATTTATATTTACCATGGCTAAATCACGAACTATTGTTTAGAAAGTTAGATTTTTCCTCTCGTATTAAATATAAAATAAAATTACGAAATCTGCAAGAGAACGTTAATTATCAAATTACTTGGATTTTTGGCGCAGTACAGAAGCAAGTACAGGTGTAAAAGTTACACATCAGCTAACCATAAGTATGCGGTAGGTATCTCAAACACAAAACGCAATCTAGCGGTCAATAAGTTGGTGCGAAGCCGTGAGTGTGTAGGAAAAACAATTCGAAAGGGAGAGGAAAGTATTTATTAGATGCTCGTCGTTTTGCCAAACGTTAGCTTTCTAGGGTTAATGATGAAGATTTTGGTTCATTGTTAGTCACTACAATACGACTATAATGCCTGATTAAGCACCGATCTATAATTGAAATAAAATGTATAAATAGGATAAAATCGAATTTAGCCCTTGAAGTTTGTAATAGCTAATATTTCGGGGATATTGCAACCGCCTTTGTCCGAGGTAGAATGTCTACCCTGGACAATGGCGGGTGCAACATCGCCGAAACATATGGCGCTACAACTTCACGCTGCAATTTCGTTTTTATCCTATTTAATGTGAAACAACCGCGATAGTCTTCAATTTTATATTGAAATAAATTGACCCTAATGCTCCAAATAATTTAGCGATAGAATTAATTATATAGGTGATGGAGTCCGTACCATAACTTTCTTATTTCTTAATAAGGTAACTTCGTGAAAACAGGGTGCCTTATCATTTTGAAAACGGGGTTAAAGAGTTGATGGATCGATGTTAGTATTACGCTGGAACATTAAATTTTCGTTAAAAATCTTCTAAGAAAATAAGAGATATCTACTAAATAAATAGCAAAAAAAATAAACATAATTTATTTACGTATTTTT
Organism: Micropterix aruncella; assembly: GCA_944548615.1. Lineage (NCBI taxonomy): Eukaryota > Metazoa > Arthropoda > Insecta > Lepidoptera > Micropterigidae > Micropterix > Micropterix aruncella. The sequence continues at coordinate 29,381,022 of OX155960.1, read as the reverse complement.
TAAATTAAGGAAAGTATACTAACTAATAAGATTATTTTCGAACGTCTATGTCGGTTTTGCGCGCAGTCGGTACTTTTGACAGCTGCCCCGCGAATTGTTACGTAAAGGCCGTGCCTTTTCATGCTAAACAGGTTGTATGGTAGTTTCTGCCACTGCATAATTTATCATTACAACGGCCACTGTGTTGGATAAAAAATATAGGAGCGCCTAAACGGTGGACGTATTACGTCGTTTTCCTTCTTCGTTGGTTTTATTGTGATCCAAGAGAATGTAGTACTAGCACTGGCTGGTACTACATTATCTTATGCCTATATAATAAAATAAATCGTACAATGATAATCCAACTACGACTAGCGATAAGTAGTGCCAAATAAACGTGGCGTTATGTCTGTGGCGTAACTATACTGTGAGCTAACAACGTATAACGATAAGTTCGGGTACATTGATATTTTTTCATGAGTTAAGGTGGTTGCTACCTGTCTTTTTTCATACAAAAAATTCCTGCAGAATACTAGCGATTGAAGAAAGTTACGTTATTAAAACTATGATAATCCAGTAAATAAAAAAAAATGGTGTACGCGTTTCGAATTTCAACCAGTTTGAACAGTTATTTTATATAGAAACTTAGAAATGAAAATCTTGATATTCTAGTACGATCTATGATTGGAATACTGACTGTTATACACACAATGACATTTTTAACACTATCCGTGACAGTCGGTGAAATAATCGAATTGCAATGCCAAGACATTTTATTTCTTTCTACAAAAGTCATACATCAGAGGGAGATGAATGATCGCCTGTCAGTCTTTCTCATCTTCATTCTTTTTATTTTGTCCTATATGGCAAGGGTCTTATTTGCTCGTGAAATCAATGGTTTGGGATAATATCGATAATACCGGTATCGATAAAAATCGAATTCTGACGGATAATGTTCTACTTTCATTATAATTTATAAAATAAAAGAAAAACAATAATAATAAATTGTTATAGTGACAATATTATTATTTCAATGGCAATGCGATTCATAACCGATTTTATACAACGGCAATATAATAAAAGAAACCACAAAAATAATCAATCACCGATTACACCGATATATCGATGAACGGTCACCCAATCGATCACGAAAGTCACTTTAAGGAAACCATTAAAAAATCTTATCAGTCCTTTGTCCCACGTATTTTATATAATGACTAATAATCGCTTGAATAGTTTACGTGAAAAGCTTTTTTGGTTTTTTTTTTTAAATACATATATCTTTGGTACAAAATAATTAATATTGTTTATAATGTCAATGTAAAATTTCATTTTCATTTGATTTTTGTTCTTTTTCTTTTTCTATAATATTAAATCACGGCCAAAAAATGTATATATAAATAAGGTATAATAACGGAGATATGTACTGTACACATTATAGATAGATAGTGTTAAAATATAATTAGTCATAGTTTTATTGTTATATTTTGTATTTGTTATGTATAAAACGCTGCTTGTTAACCAAATAAAATAAAATAAAATAAAAATAAAACTAAAAAAAAATCCCGAGTGAAAAAAAATATAAAAGACCCCTTATTTACTTACAGTCATTTTGATACAGCGTGAGGTTTTAATTAGTGACACCCTTGAAATGGGTGAATTAGTACGAGCAAATAAGCAACTTTTGACTACAAATTGTTGAATCAAATAATATAATAAAATTATTTTAAAATTACATTTTATTCCAAATTATTTACAACACCTACCTACCGATCCATATGATATTTAGTCGACACAAGAAGTTGACGAATTATATCCAATATACGTTTTAAATATATCTTTTTACGCACTTTCATAAGAGACGTTGCTCTACATGTACCATATTGGAAAACACATATTCAAAATGTGTCATCAACAATGGGCGAACCCGTTACCCCAGGAGGTTATAACGTTATGTGATCGTTCTCTCAAGCAAGAGTGAACGTAGAGATTTAGGAACTACACCGTCCACTGTCTTGCTACGCCAACTCACCAGTGAGAGTCCAATAACCTTCCGCGTAGCACTGGAAGTGAGCCCAGCAGGCGGCCTCGCACCCTCACACTCATATTTGGCCGAATTTCTCCGTCCTCCTGTCTGGTTTCGGGTATGAAGTCGCATGCACGGTGTCTACCTGTTGTTAGTTCAGGGTTTCGTGCAGCTTGGGCCAAAAGATCCATTTTGTTCTCGGATCGGCTCAACTCACGATTCAGCTCTTATTCAGACGCCTCCTCGAGTGAAAGGCTACCCCGGGTAAGACTCCCGTGTCTCAGGCCTCAGAGCTGGTGGACCGGTTTCTCCCGGCATGATCGCATCTCGGCGCCACTGGACGGTTTGCGCACCGGTCGGCGAAGCCAATCGGTTGTGCATTCTGACTAATTGCTGAAGGGGTCTGGAGACTATGGAAATACACTGCTTCCTAAGCAGCGGGGGTTGATGTTTCACCTGCTGTCAAGCCACTCTTGAAATGACCTTGGGTCACTCGATCCTGTGTGACACTACTGGCAAAGAACGCCCAGGTCCGCGATAAATTCAAACTGAATTACAGGTAGAGGTTGCGTAAGCGACTTCGGACCCGTAACCAGTCGGGAGGACGGAGGTATCCTGAAGGTTAATTCCAGACGGAGATATACTGCTAAAACTGGTTGTTAGGGGGTGAGGCTGCCAAGGGGGTACCTTTCCCGGTGCCTCGCCGTAAAGCGTTGGTCTCTAACGGGTTGCTGGTGAACTAGACAGTAGATTGTCTTGTCCCCAAGTCTTCTACGCTCATCCCACGGCTGAAAGAACGATATATATAGTTATACCAGCCTGGGGTGACGGGTTCGCCCGTTGTAGTTGACACCGCCATCCTTAGCATATCAACGTTTTACGTTTCATTTTTGTATTCAATGTTATGCTCCTTTAAATCGCCCAGTTTCTTGCAATTTCCAGGAATGGAACCCTTCGAGGGTTACAGCCATTATCGGATCCGGCAATTGATTCTATTTATTGCTAAAACATTTGTTTTTCGTAGATAAAATGACTTTCATTTCAGCGCAGGATAATAAAAAAAACGAATCTTTAAAGAGAAATGGCGGACAGACAAAAGAGGAAGAGTATGGGCCTGCGGACATCGCGTCGTTGCGAGAGTGCCTGCCTAGTGATAGCGTGATTCCAAACATATGCAAACACGAAATCGAAGACTATCGCGGTTGTTTAACAGTATAAATAGGATAAAAACGATTTCACAGCGTGCAGTTTGTAACACCCGACGTTTCGGCGGTGTTGCAACCGCCGTTGTCTAGGAGACATGTGCAACCACTTCGTATTTAATTCGCAGCAACCCTTGATGATTGCCAACAGTCAACTTTCGTGTGACATACGCCCAGCGCCTGTCCGTTAGTGTGAATCGTTTTTTATTTCATTAAAATTTCAAAACTTCCCAATGCGGAAAAGATGTTCTATAGTATAAATTAAAAAATATTTTTTGGGTAAGTGCTGCCGCAAGGCAGCTTGAACTTTAGGTGTTCAAGCCTTTTTATATATAATTTATTCAATCATAATCATTTCATTCACTCATTTGAAACTTGGTAATATAGCCAAATTGGCATGCAAATACATACATACATATGCAGTAAATATATAACCCTCCTTTTGGCAGTCATGAAATAAATCATAGCACTCAGAACTAACCGAACCACACTCATAATTTCATTATTTACCGCCAAACGAAGTAGTCAGCTAGTATAATATAAATTTGGTAGAGTAAGATTTTCTTCGCTCCCTACCAGGAAATTAGCACTGAAAGTGACCACCACAGCGCCAATTCTGCCGTCACCCTCCATCAACAATATCCTATGCATTCTTAAACAGCCGTCACGTCACACCCAAGTGCCAACGTTCTTCCGCTTTATTTAATTACGCGACCATCTATTTTCATTAAAAACTGTCAAGTTTGATTGACAAGTTTGACAAAACTGTCAAGTTTGGTTTCAGTTGGGTGAAAAAATATTGCGAGCGCGAAAACGACCGCCTAAATATATCTAAGTAATTGTCGACTCTACGGCGGTTGAGAAAAACGCAATTTTGCACAAAATAAGAGGGCAAATTCAACTGGGCAGGTTTTAAAAGGATTCACGAAATTTCGCGCCGTAAGCGAAAAACTTTCGCAGCCTATTCTATCGAACTTTGCCGCTTCATCATTAAATGTTTGTTTTACTTTGGACTCGATTGCGTTTCTTCGTGAGCTTAAATCGGAAATTAGCCCGTGTGAACGAGACAGGGCAATACGCTAGAGCGGAATGTGAGATGACCAGTTGTCACTTTTTCGCATTTAAACTGCCCGCCAAGGTCAAAGTATCTGAATATTACACCGCACGAAAAATGCTCGAATTTATTCGGACGAGTATAGATTCGACAGGTAGGATTTATCGACGATCGTTCGTTTCATATTCCACTCTAACGTATTGCTTTGTCTCGTTCGCGGGGACTAATTTTAGTTTTATTTTACAAAGAAACGCAATCGGGCCCAGTATCTGTTTTACCAAAGCGATTGCTAAAATCATACATACATACATACATAACAAGGTGAGTGTTTCCGTTCGGCACCTGAAACTCGTTTTTTACGTACGCGAAGATATATGCCACAAAACATATATGCCACATCGTTCTCTTTCTAACATAATGTCGCGCTTGGGTGCTTGAAAACTATAAATTCTGTTTCATAAGTTGCGTCCGGATTATTAACATTGTCAGTTTACATTTCAGCGTTTAAAACACATGCAATCGTTTACTCCACGGGTCCGGTTCTGGATTTTTTACACAATTCACTTTTAAAAAGTTAATTTCTCTGTTTTTAATAGTCCAATTAACTTAAATCAAAATCCAGCTTCATCCATAGCAATCAGCCGGTTATAAACGGGCTTTTTTTCTAGTATACACAGAGAATTTTTAGTTACCAGCATCCTTAAAGGGGGCGAATCAATACGAGCAAATAATCAACTTTTGATAACAAAAATGTACAAAAGAAAAAACAAAAGAAAAAGCAATATTTTTTTTGTTTGTTTTTTAAAATAGCAGAAATAGCATTGAACTCAATGCGCCATCTAGCGGTAAGTAAAATATCGCTAATATTGTTTATTAGCGATATTTTACCTACTGCTAGATAGCGTAGCGCTCTCTAGAAATAAAAGATTCTCAAATAGAAGATTTACAAGTTTAACCCAAAAAAAAGACTCCATTTCATACTTTTATTTAATATGTTTTGTTTTTTTTTTATTACATCAAAAGTTTTTTATTTGCTCGTACTGATTTACCCCCTTTAAGGATGCCGGTAAGTAAAAACTCACCTTGTACATAAGTAAGTGAGAAATGGCTTGGACCTATTTTTAAAAAGGCGTTTGGAAAAGTAGCATTAATTTGGCCCTCTTATTTTTAACATATATTACTTTCTGTAGAGGCGTTAAACTACAGGAAGCCGAGTGCAATCTGTGTTTAACACACCATTAATTCAATGATGAATGTGTCTGGGAAACATTTTCATTCGCGCCGTTTCAAGTGTACAATAGCTCGTGTCTGTTCCTGAGTCTCTGTTTCTGTCCCTGTTTCTGTAACTATGTTTTTCGTGTTTACCTATAGTTATAAAATTATTTCCGTAAATAAGGACCTATTTTTTATTATTTTTAGGTCGGAAATCTGCAAGGACAAATTCGCTATGAACACTTATATTGAAAGAAAATAAAGAATTAACCATTTATTTGCTATAAATACAATCAACGACAATCTGCAAACCAATATCTCAGACCAATTTGATTTTTATTTTGAGTCAAATGATGCAGTAACAGTTTTTGTAAATTTTGCTCCAAACGACGCAATTTCTAATTTTTTACCAATACATATTAGAAGAAAAAAAATAAGAATAGTTTATAGATTTTAAAGTTTATATTGTAAGATATATTAAATGAAAAATCTGCCTAACTAGGCCGAAGCCAAGGGTAGACTTGTGACAAACAATTCTTATATGTTTTTTACTTTTGGTATGGTAACTGTTTAAATACCAGTATTAAACCTAGTGGAATCGACAGTAAAAAATAGATAAATATTAAATAATAGATCAGTTAAGGGGGGCTGGTTTATACGGCAAAAAAACATGTTTTTTTTAGCTTCGAGTTGAAATCTATTCATAATTTTTCTACCACTGGAATAGCTGATACTCTCAGATTGCTCTAAGTGTAAAAAACTTACTACTTTTCTGTAAAGAAAACGTTTTTCTCGCAACCATATTTTTTTGTATTGCCCGGTGATAAAAAAAAACTACTTGACAAATCAAGTTGTTCCAAAAAAAAATTAAGATTTAGATTATATAGGTTTTTATAGAAACTATAGAATTTATAAATGTATATAAATTTAAAGATAATTTAAATCCTCTTCTATATGAAACAAAAAATATGTAAAAAAATGTTTTTATATATGTTTTTTACTAGTTAAACACATTTTTTTGTAGCGAAAATTTATTTTGTTTCTCTAATAAATCCTAGATAAAGTATAAAAACAATAACCTTTTGTTCATGTTTTTAGTTCATCTAGAAAATACACAAACAAAAATTAATATCTTACAAATTAATATCTTACAAAATTGCGCTTCATTCAATATCTTTCAATTCAATATCTCAAAAATAGTTGTTTTTACCATAGCATAAATTATTTTTATTTTTCAAATGTCAATCAAACTGATATAAAAGATTCATGATCAGATTATCAACTTTAAGTTAGTTTTTGTTCAACATGTTTTTTGACCATTTAAACCAGGCTCCCTCCTTAAACTTTTAAATAGTGCAACTTACAACTTAACATGTAGGTACATATTTATGTAATAAATTACTCTATTTCGTTTTTGCCAAGGTTAAGAAGTTGATGTAATTTTAATTTTCAATTGACTTTAGGCCTCTACATTTGGATATTCTTGCATTTTTTTTATTTTCGGACCTAGGTAACTAAAACATCGTTGCGCAAGTTTGATTTCATTTTTTTCATAAATGTATTTATTTTTTTACATGTTTTTGCAATATTAACGTCATAAATTGTATGTATTTCCTGATTTTTTGAATAATGAATATTGAACTAGATTGCGTTTCTTCGTGAAATAATATCGGAAAAACATGCAAACGAGACAGAGAGCAGTGCGTTAGAGCGGAACAAACGATCGTATCTTTTCCCGCATAAAAACTGCATGCCGCTCAAAAAATATTAGTTTAAAAATATTTCGTCCGTTCTTGCATTATACCGCTTTTCGATAGGATGGTAGTTTTATGCTGAAAAAAATACAATACTTTATATGATATTCCGCTCTAACGTATTGGGTTTGTCTGGCTCTCATGAACTAAATTCCACTTCCAATGAAAGAAGAAACGGTATCGGGCTCATTAACAATGATACACATTCAAAAATAGATTTTCTCCCCTAATTGATCTGTACCATAGTAAAATAAGAACGGTATAACATCTTCATAGTACGAACCAATTTTGCACTCTACAAGCGCCCATTGTCCGTACGCTACCACTACATAGATACTCGGGCGCCTCGGTGCTAGCCAGTCAGGGCTGTCGCGCGACAGCTAAGTATACAAAATTGGAATGTTTTCTGTACAGGCTGTAATGCAACCTATCAGAAATTACATTTACGAGTAAAGAAGTAATTAAAAACACATCAAGCGGTTCAAATGATTACCTTTAATGAGCTTTCAATTACAAATCACAATAGTCGCGTGAATAACCGATAGATCGCAATAGTATAATAGAGTAAAAAAAGACTGTTTTTTAACTATTAGGCACTGTTTTATTTGTAATATCTAATCTGTTTTATATGTGGTGGTGAATGTTTTAAATATTCCAAATATATCTGTTCAGAAATAACAGCGCAGCGCCATCTGTGGCCTTGCTTTGCGACTATTGTGTTATTGAACGCCATTCAATGCCTCCAAGTTTAACGACCTCGATCCAATAGCGAGGTCAAATAAAACAGCTGATCGATTCTTAAACTGTTGTAAATCATTTGGAATAAAATGTAATTTTAAAATAATTTTATTATTTTATATGATTCGACAATTTTTTGACAAAAGTTTGGTCGTATTTATTCTGCTCGTCCATTCTGCTCGTTTATGGAATCAGCTCCGCACCTTCATCCGCAATCAGGCATGCACCTTCGTTGCATACTTTCAAAAAGTTGTTGAAGAAACATTTATTTTTACACAGCCACTAAATAAATACCTCACCTTGTCCTCTCCTTTATCCTTTCCTGGGCAACCTTAGCATAAGTTACTGACATATATTTGTATAAGTTTATTTTAAATTTAACTTTACTACTTCTTTGTGTATTGTATTGTGAAAATTAGGAATTATTTTATCAAATGGTTGACTGTAAGATATCGCTATAGCGATAAGTCCGCCATTTGTGCATAAATTGTCTTTCTCTATAAAAACTAGTGTAATATTCATTAAGTTATGTCTTTATAGCACAATAAAGTTATTCTATTCTATTCTATTCTATTGATTGGAGGGATGTCACTAATTAAAAACTCACACTGTATACATGAAATTACTTCAACGCTGTTTTACTCTACTTTTTTGTGACAAGGAGCTCTCCGTGTAGAATCCAGAACAAAAAGAATCTGTTTTCCGTCCGCGGCATAAAACTCAACGCCAGGAGATAAGTCAGCCGCGCGCCCGCGCCTTTCTGCAAATGGGAAATTCCAGCGCTCGCCGGGCGCCACGACGAAATCATTCAAAGAAGTAAATTCAAATTCCAAAGGCAAATATGTTTGCAATTGGGTACGCGATCTACGAAAATTGAACTTGTATTAAATTCCACCCCGATGCGTCGCGGCGCCTCGCCGGGCGCCCCTGCGGGATTGCGGGCGTCCGTCTTTTCCGATCGCGGTTTGCTTCATTTCGAAAAGTGGCATACCAGCAACTAGGGTTGTCGACTACAGCGGGCGAGCCCGTCACCTCAGGAAGTTTTAACGATTAGCCGTTCTATCTCCCTGGAGTGAGCGCAGAAGACTTGAGGACAAAACAGCCCACCGTCTAGCTACGCCACAAGCCTCTAAGAGGCCAACGCCTTAACCGTGAGATAGCCAGGAGTGTTACCCGGCGGGCCTACACTCACTCTAACCTACAGTCTCTCGATTGGTTACGAGTTCGAGGTCGCTTGCACGGTCCTCTCCCTTACGAAGCGGTGAAACGGTGTTTACCGAATCTATCGCGGACCACAGCGTCCTTTGCCCGTCTGTTAACCCAGGATCGGGTAGCCGATGGTCATTACAAGAGCAGTCGCCGTAAGGTCCGCAACCACCCCCGCTCTAAAGGAAACAGTACTGCTTCCAGACTCCCCCGACTGTTAGTCAGAGTGCACAGTCGATTGGCTTACGCCGCACGGTTCGCAGACCGTCCAGGAGCGCCAGAAGGTTGATTACCTGGGGAAACTACCATAAGGCCAGAGTCCTACCCAGGCTCGCACTTCATGCGTGTAGGCCGTCGGATAGGTGTTGAACCGTGAGTGTGACCAACCCTGAACAGAATGGGTCTTCGTGGCCAACTCAGCAAGGGCCCATTAACTCCCTGGGTTGCTGACTGCTGGTATACCAGCAGTCAGCAACAACTAAAGCTGTCAACAACAACGGGCGAACCCGTCCGGTGAGGCAGAAGACTTATGACAAAACAGTCCACCGTCAAGGCCAACGCCTTATCCGCGAGATAGCCAGGAATGTTACCCAGCGGGCCGACACTCGCGCCCTTACTTCCAGTTGCAACCAGATTACTCCGGTCTCCGACTGGTTACGAGTTCAAGGTCGCTTGCGCGGTCCTCTCCCTTACGTAGCGGTGAAACAGTGTCTACCGAATCTATCGCGGACCACGGCATCCTTTGCCTGGCTGTTCACCCGGAACACATAATCATAATCATAATCATAAGTTTTTTATTCAAAATAGTACGAAATCGTAACTTTTTGACGTCAATAATGCATACAAACATACATAAATGATAAAAAATTAAGATATTGTGACATTATAACAAATTATTGTGATATATAACGTGATATTAATAATCGAGGTAACCATTTTATTTCCAAGGGTCTTTGTCGTCTAGATAATCATTTATTTTATAGTAGCCCTTTGAGTACAGCTTCTTCTTAATAAATGACTTAAATTGTATCACAGATAAATTTTGCATTTTTACTGGGACTTTATTGTAGAAGCGTATACATTGCCCTTTGAATGATTTTGTGGTCTTGGAGAGTCGACTTTTATGGTCAGCAAGTTTATTTTTATTTCTAGTATTGACACCATGCCTATCAGAGTTTTTTAAAAACAGTTCTTTATTTTTATGCACATACATTAAGTTTTCATAGATGTAATGAGATGCAAGTGTCAAAATATTGATTTCTTTAAATTTTCCGCGTAACGACTGTCTAGCACCCAATTTATAAATAGCGCGGATGGCTCGTTTCTGTAGTATAAATATTTTATCAGCGTCAGCAGCATGACCCCACAGCAAGATGCCATACGACATCAAGCTGTGAAAATAGCTGAAGTAAACCAGCCTCGCGGTGTCTATATCTGTTAAATTACGAATTTTTTTACAGCATATGCCGCAGAACTTAGCCTGCCGGCCAATTTCTTAATGTGTGGGCCCCATTGTAGCTTTTTATCTAAAGTGATACCAAGGAATACAGTGGAATCGACCAGTTCTAGGCGCTCATTTTTTATTATAATATTTGGCCCTATTTGCTTTACGTTTGGAAGTGAGAATTTTATACATTTTGTTTTCTTTTCATTTAGTAGCAGATTATTTGCTGTGAACCATTCCACAACATTCGAGATAGAATCATTCACATCGTCATAATTATTTAACACAGTATAATAAAACCCAGTAATTTCATTCAATAGCTTCAAGGCAATGCGGCAAGAGGGTGCGACGGAAGTGGGCCCAGGGGTAAGTCATGTCGCGTCCTTAGGCCCATAGTTACAGCGCTGTGGGCTGTGACGCGCTGTGGAGGCAATTATACTGGGCGGGATTTTTTGTGACCGGGAACAAGAACCCTTAAATAAATTTGCACTCTTGGTTACCTATTTACTAATAACGTTTCCTTATTTGTAACATTATTATCTATATTAATACATACAACTTATAGAATATACATATACATCTATAAAATTATAGAATATACATAAAATCTATAAAATCTATAGAATATACATATACAATCTATAAAATACAGATCCATGTTATGTAATACCTGTATACATGAATGTTATAGAATACCGCATCCATCATTAACAACAATAGAGTTTTACAGAATGAAATGTATTCTTTATATCTTAAGACAGGTCATATCTCATTTCAGTCTCCTTTGCAATAATTTCAGATGCGAGCTCACCATCATTCTCAGCCCGGAATGTTGCTGTTGCTTGTTGTTGCATCAAGGTTCATAGTATTTTTAAAAGTCTGTTAATAAAGTTAATTATTTGTTAGCTGAACATTCGGCCCAGTTAGTCAAGGCAGTTCTTACGCATATTTTACATAACCATCTCTTCTGAATTGATAGGTTAGGCATAAATGAAAAAAACAAGTATAAACTATGTTTGGGTTACAGACAAAATATGTATATATTTTTCTCACTCAAACAAACCCTGGCTAAACGTTCATGTTTTAAGTTAGAAAATAGTTAAAATGGAATCACCTAAACTTTGAAAAAGTTGATATTGATCTTTTTTCCCCGGCAACCCTTTAATTGTTATTTATTCCAACGTCCTGAAGGCAGGAGGCTATATTTCCACCTTTGCTATCAATGTGACGAGGTTATGATTAACATGGTTTACAACTTGCTAAGCGGAACTGCTGTGGTAATCTGCTGTAGTAAATGGCCTGATGCAGGTAATGAAATCGAACGATTTTATCTAGTAAATAACGCCACGCCTTAATAGTAAAAGCACTTGCCGGAGTCTTATTTTTTAACATTTGTCTATATTATACACGGTTTTAACTTTTTGTTGTTGTAGTAGGTAATTTGTTGGTTGACTGGAAGATATTATTATGTAGCAATAAGTCCGCCATTGTTTGTAGCTTCTTTTAATAGTGCAATAAAGAGTTTTGCTTTGATTATTCAACTTTTTAACTGACTATTTTAATTATTGTGTGTTTAGTAGGTAGCCATTAGAATTATTGACTATTTTATTAAATAAGCCTTTAATTTGTTTTGTAATACGATTCTACGATGAATAACTTTTAGTAGGTTCCAAAGTTTCTTAGATACTATATATTTTTTTCAAATAATATATGTATTTTAAGTAAAGATTAAAGTAGTAATGAGACTTACTACTATGAACACAAATATTTTGACACGTCCAAGAGCGATTTTTAGCCGCCAATTGGACACGACGTAAATATAATGTAATGTAATGATACAAATAACTTCAAATAAGGAAACTTTATTTGTAAATAGGTAACCAAGAGTGCAAATTTATTTATGGGTTTTTGTTCCCGGTCACAAAAAATGCCGCCCAGTATATTTGTTTTGAGATTTTTATTAAATCATTAATCTCAAATGCTGGAGGAGGGGTGTGGCGCTTATATTGTTTTTGCCCCGGCTCGTAAAAATCGTAAATCCGGGGCTACCTGTGCCTCACCTCGAGGATACGCCTATGTATAAACTGGAATCTAACAATCGAGTTCATTTTTGTTTTTTTGTCATGACAATAAAAAGTTACATTTATATTTCGTTTCAATTTCGAAGTTGCCCAGTCAAGCGAACGCCCATCAATTTCGGGGCATAAATTCCATCAAAGTCAGCATTGTATCTCTCCTTACAAATTAGCTTTAATATTCCGAGACACGCCGCCGTAACGACCATAATTACATTACCGCCCTCCCGAGCCAAAGCCAAAGTCTGAAACGTACCAAAACGGGCGTTACAAAGAGGCATGACTCGCCGATATCCATTCTTTTCAGTCGTCGTCGCGTAGAAAAAGTTTCATAGACCGGGGGCGCGGTGATACAAAATAGCGTCGAGCCTCAATTGTCTAAGAAAATGGCAGATATGGCCTGCCAGAGATAGGACAGATGCCAGATATCTCTTTTGGCGCCTAATTCAGGGTATACGAATTCAACTGACATTTTGGTATTCCGTTTCATTTGTCCTAGTGGAACTTCCCCATACAGAGTTTATAATGTAACAGAAATGTTGTTAAGCACGCTTTCGTATTCTGTTTCTGCATTGTTGTAGCCTCAATTACCAAAGGTATTGGCATGTATGGCCCGCCAGAGAGGATACAGAGGCCAGTGTTCTATTTCTTTTCGGTGCCTAATTCAGGGTCTACGGAAATATTTAACTAACATTTCGGTATTCCCTTTCAGTGAAAATTTTCGGTATTTCCTAAGTGAAAATTTCTCCTATATCATATATCGGCTATAGGAGCTTATCAAGGACTAAAATGGCGTTAAAAGCACAGTTTCCGCACGATTTAGCACTCTGTTTCTGCACTGTCATGTCGGATGGAGCTAACATGGGGCTTGACAATCAGGGCTAGTTTAATGAACTTTTTAAATCGAGCAGTCTTAACTAACATGCGTGTACGAAGACCATACTGAAAGTTTACGAAATGAATAGAAAAAAATATGAATGTTCAAAACACAATTTATTGTATCTCATAATAGTCTACGTTGGTCATACGTATAAACCAATATTCTTAACATTTAATTCGCCTTTCCTCGGAAGCATGTTTTTCATATTCGCCTCAGCCTCGCGATGAAAATCGATGACCGCGTAATTGATTCATAATTTTTGAAGACAAGAAAAAGTCACGAGGTGATGTATGGAGGATGGTTCATGCGTTCTACGTTTTTCGCCCTCGAAAATTCATTTGACTCTCTGGGCGCGTGAGAGCTATCATAACCATTTATGGTAGCTTTTACGAATTTCGTCAATAACTTCCGGCAAGCAAATGGTCATATACCTAAATCAGCAATCAGGATACGATTATTTTCCAAAGCAACAGTAGTCATGTATCCAATATTCCAAAGAAAGAAGCGATCATCCGCTTCGCAGAACCTTTGCACGCGCTATACTTTGGTTGGATTCGGTTCAACTTGAAAGGCCCAAATAATGTACGTACTTATAAACCTGATATTATGTTTCACACCAAATTTGACACCCGCTTCGTTGAATTTGGTAAGTCTGGCATTGGCCTGGCATTAACTGGCATTAGCTGAGTCAGGCCTGAGCCTAAGGATGCCCGGCATTCGCGTTGCTACTGACCGCCATTAACTGATGATATGAATACCTACGTGTAATGTTAGAACGCCCTCAACTCCGCTGACTTTGACCTGCTCCTAGCGCGTTTTAGTAGCGTTAGTGATAGGTATAATGATGATAGGTATAATTAACGAAAGGTTTCGCGCAGCTTGGACCATCCAAGCTGCACGAAACCATTCCTGCAGATCTAATGTGTTCTCGGGTCGGCCGAACTCACGATTCAGCTCCTATTCACTATCCTCCCCGTGTGAGGGATTACTCAGGGTAGGACTCTCGCGTCTCAGTCCTGAAGGCTGATGGATCGGTTTCCCCTGGGGGATTTCCCTCCGGCGCTACTGGGCGGTTTGCGCGCCGTGCTGCGTCAGCTAATCGGTTATGCACTCTGACTAATTACTGGAGTGTGAAAACTATAGAAATATACTGTCTCCTAAGCAACAGGGGTGGATGTTGACCTGTTGCCATGCTACTATTGAAACGACCTATGGGCCATCCGACCGTGTAGCATTGCTAGCGTGTAAAGGACGCCCAGGTAAGGGATAAATTCATATCGAATTAACGATGTAATACAACAGGTAGAGGCCGTACAAGCGACTTCGGTCCCGTAACCAGTCGGGAGGACGGAGGCATCTCGAAGGACGGACAAAACGGGCCAAATCTGGTGGTGAGGGCGTGAGGTCAGCTCGCTGGCTTCACTTTCCAGTACCTCGCAATAAGGTGTAAGCTTTCACGGGCTCGCCGGTGGAGCTAGAGAGTGGGTTGTCTTTGTCCGCTAAGTCTTCACGTTCACTTCATAGGGGATATAACGGCCTAATATCGGGTTCGATCATAACATCTTGAACTTAATACTACCAACGATCCGAATAAATATTGCAGTATAGATATATTAAATATTCAGACAGATATATTGAAAGACGCACTAAATACTGATGATTTCGAAATCAAACTGTTACTGTTACACTAATTAATAGTCTTAATCGGTTAGCTACTTACCATGTTAAATTCGGTGATTACCGATTTCGATTTTACAATTATACCCTAACAATAATTGTAAAATGTGTACTTCAAACAGATATATTAAAATACAATGAAATGAAATGAAATGAAATGAAATGAAATGAAATGAAAATCTCTTTATTGCACAATAAAATAAGGTACAATGGCGGACTTATTGCTACACTACAGCAATATCTTCCAGTCAACCAACATGCTGGTGTGAAAAGAAGAGTAGGCAACAAATTATAGCCTAAAATTAAATTTGAAATTATAGCATATAATATATATTGTGTGTGTATCTAAAGTAAAATGTAAATATATAAATAAATTTTTGAGTTTGACATATTATATGTATGTATATGTATATACATACATATTTTGATATATTAACAAATATATCATAATAAATACACACTAATTACCAATGATTTCAAAATCGAACTGTTAGGGTTTCACTAATTAATAGTCCTAATCATTTATCTACTTACCTTAATATTACTTTATTTACTTTAATATTGTTTTCAGTTTATAAAATTGATAAAGTAATAATAATCATTCTAGAAGAATTAACCAGTAAATCGTTTTAATATTTTTTATACGTAAATTTTGTCAAATAGTTTTGTTACTTTTTACTACAATAAAGATTTTTCCTAAATTTATTTTATTGCTTATTCAGCTGTCTTTGAGAGATTCGGAAGAAAATGTTATTATTAGTGTTTTTGCTTGAATATTGATACGTATAAATAATTAATATTATTAAGCGATCAAGGCGATTTAGTCTAACCATATCAAGCCATTAGACATTAGACGATAGGTGTGAAAAAGGTCTCGATCGTTGTGAAAAAGGTACCAATGTGCTAACGACACTTTTGTCAAACAATATTTCGTAGACTATACATGAACTTCGGATCACTTCGGATACTGGTTAGCAATTGTTGTGATCCACAGTTTTATTCGCATCATAGTTTATTCAATAATAGTTTATTCAATAATAGTTTATTCAATAATGAGTTAATACAGAACACAATCTCATGTAGGTAATGTTCACCCCAAATCCCCTGAGTAAGCTGATCTTCTGTGTAGCGGTCATCATTGCAGCGTCTTCGACAAATATTGATTTGTATCTTGCATACCAGCGGTCGAAAGTGAGGTTATTATCTGGTGAGAATTCAAATGTTGTCATGCGGCCAGCCAAGGTCTTGTAGAGTGATGTTGCTTGGAAAACGGGAGCTGCAATTGGATCTGCGGTATGTGCTTGACCTGCGGCGGAGGCTGCTTGTACATGAAGTTGTTCTAGGATTTTCTGATTTTGTTGCATAAGTCGTGAAACCAGTTCTCGGTCAGCAGCAGCTCGTTCGTCAGCTTGTTCAGCTTGTTGCTTCATCAGCTTCACCAATTCCTGCACTGATTTGTCCATGTTGCAAGGTTATGTTATTTTTGACACACGGAAAAAAACTTTCGATTTTTTGCTTAGATCGCGTGAATTCGTTCAATCCTCGTCGCCACTGTTGTGATCCACAGTTTTATTCGCATCATAGTTTATTCAATAATAGTTTATTCAATAATAGTTTATTCAATAATGAGTTAATACAGAACACAATCTCATGTAGGTAATGTTCACCCCAAATCCCCTACCCGCCTGTCCTGTCCCATCACACCGTGTTGCCAGTATGTAACATATTACACAGTGTTGCCAGTATGTAACAGCAATGACCGTTTCGTATGTGTGCGTTACGTATATATGCGTTTGCGTATTGCGGTATTATTACAATAGGTTCAACGTAGGGAGAAAAACAAGTAAGTACACAAAATATATAGTATTGGCGCTTTTTAGCGAAAACAACAAAAGAGAAGAAATGGAACAAACAGTAAGTAAATTTTGTTTATTTTGTCAAATTTTTCAATATATATGATAGTATGCTTATTATTATATTTTTCAATGATAGTATGATAGGATTTGTATTTGATTGTAATGCGCCCAACAAATAATGATTTATTTAATCATTTATATATTTTTTTTTAAACAATAAAGAAATCGTTTCGATTAGTTTTGATTTGAGGAGATTGGTGACGGGGGAAGGGCATTTTCTTTTCGCGCCATGGCCTTTGACCAACTAGCTACGCCACTGACATTCTCACAAGGCCACATCTACGCTTTTTTCTTGAAATAGTGTTCATGCCTCCAAAGGGAAGCTAGCCTGCTATAGGTAAGGGTAAAAAGGGTAGGGGGAGCGTCGCGGCGCCCGCGTTGTCGCCATGGTAACGAGGAAAAGTGGAGTCCCTCGCTAGTCGCGTGCTGAAGAGCACACGCCGCCGTCTGGGAGATTTTTAACGGACGCATCCGTTAAAACCGGACGGGCCGCTCTTTGCGTATCCAGTATTGCTCAAAGATAACCATCGATTGTAATCTGACATATCTGCTATGTACGATGCGTACAACTCATCCCCGTGTACGATTTGTACAATGTTCGATGGTTACAATGTACGATGCGTACATTTATGTATCGTAATGCATTTATGTTCAAACCCCGTCAGATCCAGATAGGTCTATTTTACAGTAGGATAAATGTTCTATTAATAAGAGTTACATAATAAATGTAATTGCCATACATTTATGCATTACTAGTGCATATATTTGTTTAAATTTGCAAGTGTGAAAGACGCTATTTTCATACAATAATTATTTGCATCGTAAGAAAGACACATTTAAAAACGAAATTATCGATTCTTTGAATGCTATTAGTCATCAGGCAATGGAGAATGTTACTGGGTCTGAAAATTCGCTTGAAACTTCGTCATATTAGAGCTTATATGTATACAAATACATTAGTTTTTGTTTCATTTAAAAATACCAAGTAGTTTTTGTTTTGCACACATTTAAAACTCCCGTAAATATCAAATCCGGCGCTCGGGCGGCCGGCTACTGTGTGACGTCATTTTCCAACACTCCGATCGCTCGCGCGCTCTCGTTATTACAGAACTGCCGGTTCTCAGCGGTTGCACTGTGTATTTTGCTATGAATTAACGAAATCTACTCCGAGCAACTGCTACGTTCATAGAGTGTATTCAATTAATTAAGTGTAGTACAATGGATGAAGGATTTCAAAAAGGGCAATCGGATAATCTACCTAAAATAGATGGATTAATGGTTGCCCATTATTTTTCGAATAATAGTGATTTTTTTGCCGCCGAAATGCGAGGAGTAATAATGCAAAAGTAAGTTAATATACCTGTCGGCCGCTTAACATAACTATTTAGAAAATCTAATTTAACGAATACCATATAATAACCAATTTCGCAAACGCAGCGCAAGTACAAAATCTTTTAAGTTTTGTGTAATATATAAATAGTGAAATGTTAATACCTACATACCTAATTATTCTTTTTAATAAAATTTTACTAAAATAATTTGACTTATTGCGAATACAGTGAAACGGACAGATGTACTAAACGTTTTTTCGCATTTTGATATTCATTGGAACAAGAAAAAACAACTTTCTCGATTCATTGGTGGTTGTGGTTTTTTTTACATTTTGGCACAAAACACAATTTTCTGCTATTTGGAATTTATTTTATTTATTTATTTTTTATTTTATAGCAAACTTACAGATAGTAAATATATGATACTAGTATTTTAAAAACATATTCAAACGAAACAAATTTACTATCCTATGAATAGTTTGCAATGCTTGCATTACAAATTAACAGAAATAACATGAACACCTTGATAGTAGAAAAAAAAGCTAATAATAATATAAGGGTAAGAAAAGTAATAATTAAATAAGTTGTAAATATGGTTATCTGGATATAGCAAAATGATTAATTGGATAATAATATTTATTATACATAATATGATATAATACAATAGTATGTTACAATATAATAATAATATAATAATAATATAATACATTACATTAGGAAGGCAGTTAGTGAAATCTTAAGAAGTAGGAGATAATAATATGATCGAGTCTTTTATTAAATTAAGGGAATCATAAAATTTGTCTAATCCTTTACACGACTTATCAAAAACGCGACACATTCTGGAATAGACATTTTAAAAGATATTAGCGTAATCTTCTAATGAAACCTTGTAAACCGTACGGCGCGACGGACTGAGCGAGTGTTGAACTATGACGTCACACGCAGCGAGCGCCGGCGGAAAAAACTAGCGTTGCGCATCTATATTTAAAATTCCATATCTCGAAAACTAATGGACGTATCGAAATAATTTTGTCACAGGATTTTTTTATATTTAGAAGACAATACGGAGAGCTAAAAATAAAAATTAGTGAACATTCTCCATTAGACAATTTTGCCGGTGATATTACGTCAATTGAATCTTGGGATTAAAAATGTCTGCCTAGTTTAGTGATGCATTGTTCATCATCATGTGTCACTACATGCTTTACTTTATATATGTGTGTTATTTCATTACCTAATTATTATATGATCGTTATCTGGAAGTTATTATTAAACATATATAAGTTGAGTTAGTGATTTATGTCAGCAATGAAGAGTCTTTTACTTGCCCACGTACTAAATATAAAAACCAAAAAATATATGAAGAGCGACTGTGTTATCATTACGCACCCAGATGCATCAATCTTGTTTATACAATTAAATATCGCCCGCAATATCGTTTTGTTTTATTATATTTATTTTACATAAAAAAATAAAGTAGTCAGGGAGAAAATACATTACCTTTATTTTCATATGTGTTTTTTAAAGCTACTAACAATGGCCGAGTAAAACTCTATTGAAAATTAATTACGACAGGGTGCAGAATTTAATTTGTTACCCAATTTATCCATCATAGTCAATTTCAGAATAAAAATATTCTGTAATGGACTATGGGAAGATTACATTTATTTAATTTATATTTTTATTTCAATAAAAAAATCGGTTGAGTCACCCAAGACATTCCCGGCAAGTACCCAAGGACTGATTTCATCTGTAAATGTTATTTTTTTAAATAAAATCGATCGCCCTCTCTCGGCCGGCGGACGAACCCGTTGCAATTCCGTTGACGATTCCGTTGCAGCCCCTTGAGAGGGACTGTTTGTTTTTTGGCTAAGGACGGGTTCAGGCAAAGCCCCAACCGATGGCGTTAATATATGAAGAAAATGTATGTGTGATAAATGCATGAAATGTATGAAAATGAAAATATAATCCAACCAAAATTTCACCGTGTGATTTAGGCGCAACAAGGCATCTTTGTACCAAATTCCAAGTCTAATATTTCGTTTAATATTTCGAGATTTAAATAAGAGTAGTGCGCCCCCTGGCGGACCGATTTCAACCACAACCTTTTCATCTCTTACCAGAACCAAGGGATGATTGCTTGCCAAATTTCATCTCAATCAGATAAAGCGTTTGGGGACTATCGTAAAGGGATCCACACAATAACACATAGACATACAGACAGAAGACTTCCTTCTATCTAGAAATGATCTTAATCGCCTCGGGGGGGGGGGGGGGATCAAAATGGATAATACTGCGCGGTCACAAAACTTTCCCTTTTCATCGATCGGTGGGCCAGGAAAGTAAAAACAGTTATCAATTTAGTGAAGAACGTAATCAAAAATGCCTCGAAATCTTTGAATCGGTTAGCATTTGTCGCCCCTCGTCGCCTTAAATTCGCAATCCTTCTATTCCGCTGCGGCCTCCCCGAAGGTAATCTCGTTTCAGTAATAAATAAAAGTTGGAAAACGTATAGGGTACAAGTTTGCCGCCACAGACATCCTGATTAATTCATCCAATACGGGGTTTGTTGGTAAGGGGGACAGGTTTGCTCTGCACCGACACCCTCGAGGCTTGCACAAGGGAAGGTGGGGCGATGGGGGAAAGGGGTAAAACTAATTGAACCCCTACCGGCTACTCGACCACTCTAATTCACGCGCTGCAGTCCCCTCCATTTGCGGTAAATGTAGGATGACAATAATTAGCATTAGGAATGTGAGATAGGAATGTGAGATATGTTTCTTTTTATTAGTACCTATATAGGTAGTTTTATGTAATTATAATAATATTGCATCATCCATATTTGTATAAATTTAATTAAAATAGTTTTATAACACTTCAATTAAGTCGGTACTTATACAAATAAACAACTAAAAAGAGTTTCTTTTTATAATTACCTATATAGTTTTATGTGAATATAATAATATTGCATCATCCATATTTGTATAAATTTAATTAAAATACATAATTAATCTATTTTGGACAGTCTTTTTATTTTCTTCGTAAACTTTAGTTATTTACTTATTAACTAAAAATATAGGTACGCCATAGCTACAGATCAAGATCGTTTAGTCGCCGTAACGTCGCAACTGTGTCCCGTAAGTGAGGAAAAACCCACACGGGCGCACTCACCTCGCGCGTCGAGCGGTAAATACCTAAAACCCGAGTGCCTAAATTTGGGACAACGCTCTTAAGGCGACGATGTAGGTAAATTTCGAAAATTACATTTTTTGGCAATTTTTGAACAATCATACTGAAATAACTGATGATGTTAGCCAATAAAAAAAAATTATCGTAACTCACAGTACCTTTCTTAAGTAGATAGCTATTTCAGATTTTTTTTTAAGTATTGGAAAATTGAGGAAAATAATTAAATCTGGGAGCTATACAGGAAATTTTCATTTTAGAGCATTTTTTGAAACGTGCCTCACACTAAACTGCACGATCAAGAGACTCAAAAAAAATACTACGGCATTTTAACAATAGTTGTAAAGAGGAATGCTTTCGCATAAATTTAAAAAAATAAGTTTTTCTTGTTAAAAAAAATTATATAAAAAGTGTAACTTTCATCCATATTCACTGTTAAATATTACTTATTACTGTGTGTTTTTTTCAAGTTTGTTTTTTTTTACATAAACTATGTACAATAAACTTGTAGTACTGACGATTATTTTTTTCAAATAAAATATCAGTATATTTTAAAAATAATATTTTGCAGAGCCCGTTTATATTATTTTTGTCATACAATGAGATGAGCGCGCTCTTCTCGCGACGACGCGCTGGCATTCAAAATGCCGCAAGCGACATTGGGTCAATATGGTTCTTATGTGGGGATCAATTACTGATTCAAATGGCATAACAGCCAACCTTTTATAATGAAATGTTATTGGCTCTTAGAAACGTGGTTCATTTCGGCTTCGAAGGCCGACATATGCGGTTGCGTTCGCGACGCTCTGTTTCATGACTTATTATTACCAAATTGACATTTCGATGGATCGGAGATGTGAAGTAAAAAAATATCGGTTTTAGATGGCTATTTCACCGTGTAAATGAAAGAGGTTTAAAAACATGATAAATCATATGTTGAAAAATAGAAACAATAATAAGTAAAATAATATTTAATATTTATTTAATTTTTTTTTAAATTTACAATATTACTTTTTTTTAATAAAAAGTGTTCATTTATTTGATAACAATGTTTCTTTATGTATAAAAACAAAAAAAAAATATACATATCGGTAGGTTTTGAACCTACGACCGGTGTGATCTTATGCGAGTTTAAAACAAGTGCGCCACTTCAGCTTGCTTCCCGCGAGTCAAAATGTGTCATATATAAGGGGACAGTAAATAATGCCAATACATTTGCGTTAGAGCCATATGACAGAGCTATACACCATGTATAAATATAATATACTATTAGGCTACGATTCTGACCGTTCTAATATAGAAAACCGTCAGATAGGCAGAATTGTAATTTAAAAAACAAAACGTAGGTATCTACTTTTTAAAAGCTTTTATTCAACTTGTAATGTCTGTGAAAAAAAAAACTAAAAATGCGAAGAAATATTACATCAGCAGTAGCTTATAATAAATGTCAAAACTTTTCAATTGATGAGAAAATTGATTGCCTGTATAATGACATTTTGAACGCCCCGATAGATGCATTTGGAAACCATGATAAATGTAGAAGTTTTTAAAATTGTTTGTCGGAAAATGAAACACTGGATGCAATGAGTTGTTTGATGGGTGACATTATTTGGGAAAGAATACGTTACATAACTTAAAACGTAGGTAGCAATACATGCAAGAAGCCTAATTCATGATGTAGATAGTAATGTTCTCGAAAGGTTTAACGGCATCATTGCAAAATTTATTGGTGGTAAGAGGACAAATTACATCCAAAAGCAGTCTTACCAAGCGCGATGTAATGCGGCAGTTATATCATTTAATACAAAACAGCCACTCTCAAGATTACATAAAAAATATATAGGCAAAAGTCCCTCTGGCAGGATATCAAAAGTGGAATAAAGAAGACAGAGGCATTTAAGTAAATCCATTCTTTATAAAAGAAATAAAAGCAGAAAGTTTTTTTTAAAAAAAAAAAACAATAATTCGCATTATGGAGAACATTGCAACCAACCCGATGTTCCATCAGAAATATTCGAAAAAAGCAAAGCTCTGTTATTTCAAGAATTGGAAAATAGAAAAATGATCGATTGCGAATTGAAAAACTTACGGTTATTCAAGGTGAAAGCAGCGAGTGGTTGGAATTACGAAGAAAAATGGTAACTGCGTCTAACTTTGGCAAAATTGTCAATAGTTAACAACACACAAAATGCGCCAATTTAGTTAAATCCATGACTGAAAATGGGATTTGAGCAACGTAGCATCAATTTGCCATGGAAAAGAAAATGAAACAACTGCACTAGAATGAAAAATATGTCTAGAAAAAGTGGAAATTCAGCAATGTGGATTATTCATTGACCCTAAATTTCCATTTTTGGGAGCTTCTCCAGATGGAATATCTGATGATTATATTTTTGAAGTCAAATTTCCCATTACAGCACATAGAATCTGGTTAACGGAAGCGACAAGAAAAAGAAAAGTGACATTTTGGAAACAGAAAGATGGAAAACTTGAAATCAGCATCAAACATCACTGGTACGTTCAAGTTCAAGGACAGGTCCATATATAATTTCTTTTTATTTATTTATTTTTTATTTTATTTCTGGAAAAATACAGCGCATACAATATACATACGTGTGCATAAATGTAGAAAAAAAAGAAAAACATTACGCCTATAATCGTTTATTACACATTTGGATTTCAGCATATTACACTTAAAAATTAATTATAAAATAAACAAAGTTCATATTAAATATAAAAAATATATAGAAAACCGATGGGAGAGGTAGGGAATTGGAAGTGATTAGGAAGAAGGAGTTAGACGATGGTATGTGTATATGTATATAGATATAAATAAAGATATAGATAGGTCGTATAGTGGATATATAAATACAGATATTTATTGATGTTTATAGGTATTTATAGATATATAATAAATATTTATAGATATTTATAAATATTTGTGGTAGCTACTGATATGTTGTATATATATCCTTCTAGCCGTGTTCGGCCACAGCGACTGCATTGTAGATTCTAGTGACTTCTTTAGTCTTCTCAGAGTCCACTGTTCGGAAGCAGTCAAGTGCGCAGGCTATATTATAGTGCACAGGTGGGCGCGCGACCACGGGTGCACTCTCTCTTCCTCCCTCTTCTGAACCCGATGGAACGGAGACCGTTACGACCAGAGAAAAGTTTGGATGCAGATAAAATAAAATAAATCAATTAATCGCTAACGCAGCAATGACTGTCATTGTTAAATTTTTACTCAATATTGCAGAGCTATTTTTTCGGATTTAGTTCGTTTTTCACACTGTCATTTATGAAATTGGTAGTTATGGCTTGTGGTGATGTTTGAGTTTTTTCTGGAGCTATTGTAGAGATGACCGGTGACTTATTGGTAGTTGTTGTAGTAGGCGGTGATATAGAAGATGCATTATTGGATTTATCCTGGTTTTCTGATGATCTCGTGTTGTTGCTCATGGGGCTGTGTTGAATACAGCATACAGTCTCTTGTTCCGACATTATACAAAATTGTGATAGTTTCCCTTTTGGCAAATCCCCCTCAGTTTTTGGACAATTTTTCGCCGGTAGACATACTCCTAAAACGCCATTTATTTCACATGACTCTTCACGGCAGTGTATATGCCAGGTCCCTTGGCACTTCCGCAAGGGCTCTTTCCAATACTGGTAACGGTGATTATGTTGAAAAGGCATTGGTTGTCAGCTATCGCCACTTGCAGAGGTCCACCACTATCGCCTCCACAAGAGTCTCGTAATCCTTCTAAGCTGCCAGCGCACAATTGATCGTCCTTATACCTTGCGGTAACCTCCTTCTGAGAGTCTTTGCATATAGTCTTCGAAAGGTGGCTGGTCAATCAAATCCACCACCACCTTCAGTAAGTCCTCCGATGTATCTTCAGCAAAGTCGATCTGCCTTCAGCCAGTAACTACAGCTCGCTTGTTTTCGATGGTCGACTTTTCCATAGACACGCTGGTCGAATATTTAAAGTGAACAGCTCAGACCGATCAGATCCTTCGGGACGCGTCCCGTGTTAACCGCGAGTTAATCCAGACTATAGAATTGCACTATAATCACTAAAATTTATTATTTAATTATTATTTAGAGGGGAGAAAATTTTAAAATATGTTGACACTTAGAATTTAAATTTCGAATTTTATTTTGTTGTATAGAAAGTATATAACTAATTACTATAGGTATTAACAAGCTCGTTAGGTGCAATTGATTTGAATAATTCTTTAACGAACGTCGGTTGGTTGAGGTTGAAAATGTCGATGGTGGAGAAACAAGAGTCGTACGTGCATATCAGCCCATAAGCGATGGAATTTTTCCCGTAGTTGGTATTGGCACGAGATACCTCAAACGTGCGTGAATTGCGAATTAATCGCTGAGGAACGAAAAAACGTAAGTTTTCAACAAGGTATGAACTATCTGTGGTATTGTGGATAACTTTAAAGAAAGTGTGCTGGAAAGAAACTGTAACTGGAACGATACATATAACTGGAAAGGAAGTGTGCCTATTTACATTTTGGTCTGGTAAAAACGATCTCCTCAAAACCGAATATATACAGACGAATGATTTGATTTGGACAAATGTCATGGAAAAAACTTGTTTGTTTTTATATGGACTGTGTATTACCTGAAATTATCGATCCAGGAGTATGAAGGAATATGGATTTAAGGGAGCCTGAATACACTTTGAAAGAAGCAAATAAAAGAAACGACACGATAAAACGAAAGAAATCGGTTCCTCTCCCTTGTCCAACGCTTAAGCGGTAGTTAGTTTTCAGTGATTCCATCACAAAGTGAGCAAAGAACTCACAGAGAATGTACTTGCCAATAACACTCCAAAGCAAAGCACAAGCAATATAGAACCACCGAAAAGTACACGATATTCCAAATCTGTGCTGAGTACAGATCTAATTAATAATGATGAACAGGCTTTTGAAAATGTATTATCATTTGATGAATTTTAATTACAAAAGTCGGCGCACCACTACAAAGCGACACTGTCAAGGCTACAAAAAGGAAGTCTCAAATGTACTGCGCAATTTTAAATGTATTTATTCGTCTCTTTACATTTAATATGTATGTATCTACTCAGAAATAACAGACTACTTTGCCAACCAGAAATGTCTTCATGATTTTTTGTCTTAATGATTTTATATTTTAATTAATAATTATTTATTTTTAATGATGTGTATTTCTTTAAAGTTTAC
This sequence comes from Micropterix aruncella, assembly GCA_944548615.1. NCBI lineage: Eukaryota > Metazoa > Arthropoda > Insecta > Lepidoptera > Micropterigidae > Micropterix > Micropterix aruncella. The sequence continues at coordinate 29,354,125 of OX155960.1, read as the reverse complement.
AATGATGTGCTTACAGTATCTAAAAATAAATTATATTACTTTTTAATTAAATAATTTTTTAATGATAATGTACAAGGCGATGGGTGTCGTTATGTCCTCCTCAAAGAACTATTATACCGCGAATAAATAGTTCGATACACAATGTTGTTTTTTAATTCGATTCTAAATGTTTTTTCTGCCAAAAAATACTATCAAAACTGTCACTACAACTATCAAAAAAATACTAAAGCTGTATCTCACGGAACATGAATTGCGATTTATGTCATTTAAAAGCCCTTGGAAAACTGTATCCAAAACAGTTAACGGCATTTCTCCAATTGTCATCTATCACCATTTAAAATAATTTTAAAATGTCGAAAATTAATTAGTGACAGGTGACTCTTCTTAATACAGTTTTTCAGGGGATTTCAAATGACATATCGCAAATGAAATTCTGTAAGATATGGCTTCTGTCAATTTTTGACAGTGATAGTTTGGTTTAACAGTTGACAGCCAAAATCTAATGGGCGCATTCCAGGGTGATACTATCCCTATGTTCCAAATTTCAACTCAATCGGTTCAACGGCTCGGCAGTTATCGTGAGAGATTACATACAGGCAAACAGACATACATTTCTCTGAAAATGGTCTTAATCATCTTGGTGGACCTCAAAATGGACATCTCTATCGTTATCTAAACATTTTTTCCGCACGATCACAACACCTTCCCTACCAGTGGCAGCCGGGAAAGTAATATAATGTTCAAGTTTAGATGATGATAAAGCGTAGCCTTCTTCACCAGCGTAGGTACATGACACTTGCATAATCCCAAAATATAAATCCCATTGCAATAGTGTATACCTAGTGTGTTTAGTCCAGACATCGATAGCGAGTGAATATCGCTGCGAGATGAGTCAACATAATAAACACCTGCCCCGTCGCGAGGGGAGGGGGTAAGTAGGCGGGGCTTAAAAACTCAGATACGGTTTATTTTTTAAGTAGTACGTCGCCTTAAGCTGCGTACAGATATTCGCAACGCGACACGCAGAGCAACAAAGGTTGCAACAAATTCCCTTAGGCTGGACTACGAGCTTTTGCTGCGCGCTCGCAGCGATCTCTGATATGCGACGCAACAAAGGAGAATATCGCGGGGTAAAAATTTAGCCGTCACTTCTGCGCAGAACAGTTTCGCGCGTGAAGTCGATGGCCTTGAGAAAAACGACCATAACTTTAAACTACTATACGGATCGTTAAAAAAATTAACTGTAATATGATCGCATTGAAATTCGACATATAAAACATTATAACCTTATCTCGTCAAACAATTAAGATAATAATGAATAAATATTACAAAGTTGGCATTTTACGCAGCGCGGAGCGCCCTAACCAATATTGGTTAGATACAATTTTAGCATTTGTAAGCGTCTAACCAAAAATGGTTAACTCAAATCGAAAGGTCCAGATTGTCACAACTAAGTGTGTAACAAATGTAACGACTTATAATAATGAATTGGCTTGTATAAAGAAGTAATAATATGAAAGTTCAACTCTATGTCGTATTTCAACTAGAATTTGTGAAATAAGCTAGTTACCTATTAAATATTGTTAAATATGATTTATTATATAGAACTAGCTACAATATATATTTAAATCTAAACTCATTATTTGGAATTAACAGTTCAAATAAAATCCAATAGTACCTAAAGCAAAAACAATCAAGTCCAGTATCGCAGCCAGAAAGTTAAAACGAAATCACATGAAAACAGAAAACACTACGTACACCCCAACGCATATAAGTGTGTGCATCACCACTATCCAACAAGATCCCGTAGCATGCTATGTTCGGTAAGTCATGCATTATCCAAGTCGGAGAGGCTAGCCTATATCGCCGGCCCAGCGGTTTACAACAAACTCAGCGAGCACATTAGGCAGGCGCAATCTCTTGACGTGTTTAAGAGACGCCTTAAGAGATACCTTACAGATAAGGCGTTTTACTCACTGGAGGAATATTAATCGAGTGAAGTCTAAAATGCTTTCGTGGCTAAAGTATCTAATGATCTCTTTGCATTTTGTCTTGTAATTCTTCATTTTACATTATTCTTGTGTTTTTTTCTTCATTTTGTTTTGTTTATTTTATCTTTCCTTTACGATAAAAAAATGTTTGTTTGCTAATATGTATAAATGTTTGCTAATCTGTATCTGACTTGTATACCAGTATACTAATAAAATGAATATGAATATGAATATATAATAAAAAACAATCAAGAAGATCACAGATCTATACGTATACAATCGAAAGCCCTTGACAATGAAAGACACACACACACACACACACACACACACTCACCCATAATCATCGCTGAGCCGAATCTACCGCGCGATAGGGCTGCAATTTCTCATATGTCTTCTCCTCACAACGTAGGCGCCCGTTAAGAAGGGATTTTTCAAATTCATTCCGTCATCCCTTAACGCTACCAAATGAGGTTTTAAATTTCAGCCCGTCGAACGCATATCTCCGAATCGGGTCGAGGTGGGAAATTTAAATTCGGGTGATCTACTCCCCTCAGAAAATAAGGAAGTACGTTTTCGAGGGCGTGGAGAATTCCATCCTCTAACGAGATATAAAAGGGCGTCGAATATTGTGAACTTGCAATTCGTTTAATCGTTTACTCCTCGAAGCAAATTAGAGGGTTTCGCAAAATCCACTCCCGACTGTGTGAAACGGGGAGCGGGGATTTGCAGTTCCATACCGCCAAACGCGTATCTCCGAAAAGGTTCAAGATTAGAAGTTGAAATTCGGGTAAACTACTCCCCACAGAAAATTTTCAGGTACGTTTTCTAGGGAGCTAAGACCAGTTTCGGGGGGGGGGGGGGCATTCATTGAATCAACGCGCGCAGCACCCACCAAATGAAACGAAAATATGTCAGATTTCGGGGGGTTAAATCCCAACTAACTATCCCCCGACCCCCTGGATACCTGCCTGACAAGGTGCATAAGTCACGGAATCTCCCTAATTTCTCTCGACTTTATTTTTTACCTACAACGTTCCGAGGGGGACGCGTCCCCTGTGAGCCCCCTAGTTTTTTTCTTCGGTATTAAATATTCGAATCCTACAAATGAACATTATTTATCAAATTACTTAGATTTTTTGGCGCAGTACAGGAGCAAGCACAGGCGTAAAAGTTAAGCATAAGCTAACCATTCGTCAAACTGACGAGTATGCCGTAGGTAATCTCAAATACAAAATAACTTACCGGCTAAATTGACAACCACGCGACGCAGTCTAGCAGTCACTAAGTTGGCGCGAAACCGCGAGTGTGTAGGTAAAAGAATTAGAAAGGGAGAGGGAGATAATTATTAGATGCTCGTCGTTTTGACGAACGTTAGCTTTCTATAGTTAAAGATCCACGTTTGCCGTCGATCGCTCCGCAGCATCCAAGAAAGTTCCATTCTTTTCAAAAACCATTCTCAATTTTACAATCTTTCGATACTTACACAATTTTGTTTATTTTCAGGCTTCCGATAGTTCACACACAAAAATACAGTAGGGCGGTGTCGACTACAACGGGCGAACCCGTCACCTCAGGCTGGTATAACGATATGTAATCATTCTTTCAGCCGTGGGATGAGCGTAGAAGACTTAGAGACAAGACAATCTACTGTCTAGCTCGCCAGCAGCCCGTTAGAGACCACTATCTACCAGTTTTGGCAGGATATCTCCGTCTGGAATTAACCTTCAGGATACCTCCGTACTCCCGACTGGATACGGGTCCGAAGTCGTTTACGCGACCTCTACCTGTTGTATTACAGCGGTAATTTAATTAGAATTTATCGCGGACCTGGGCGTCCTTTGCCCGTAGTGCCACACGGGATCGAGTGACGCAAGGTCATTTCAATAATGGCATGACATGACAACAGGTCAACATCCACCCTCCGCTCCTTAGAAGACAGTGTATTTCCATAGTCTTCAGACTCTTTCAGCAATTAGTCAGAATGCACAACCGATTGGCTTCGCCGTACGGTGCGCAAACCGTCCAGTGGTGCCGGGATGCAATCCCGCCGGGAGAAACCGGTCCACCAGCTTTGAGGCCTGAGACGCGAGAATATTACCAGGGTTAGCCTTCCACACGAGAAGGCTTCTGAATAGGAGCTGAATCGAGAGTTGAGGCGATCCGAGAACAAAATGGATCTTGTGGCCCAAGCTGCACGAAACCGTTCACACTAAAAATACAGATATCGAGCAAAAAAGAACTGCAGTGCATACTTTTCATGAATCTGAACCTAAATCTACAATTTCGACAAAAAAAAAAACTTTCCCTAACTCTACAGCAGAAGATAATGAGTTTGAGATCTTCAACTAAAATCTTTGCCCTTACTATTAGCATTAGAAATACAACACATTCAACTTTAGTCAAATAGAATTTAACGACACCATCTTCAACGCGCATCTGAAAGAAACAGATTCACCAGGATGCTAGAGTCCATATAGTAATGCTTCAACATATTATAATGACAGTAACGATTATTTCGAAGAGCAGTCCCCGCAAGAAACTGAAACCAGTTCCCAGTCCATTTTACCAATGCAACATCCTGAAGATGTTACGGATTATCAGCTTTCCTGAAATATGTTACCATCTGGCAAAGTTTTATATTGAACACAGAGCAATGCTACAATTGCATCGAATGATGTTACGGATTATCAGATTTCCTCGAATATGCTACCATTTGGCATTATGTTCAATGTCTAATAACGACTGCACAACTGAAACAAATAGAAAACCTGCTCTGGCAACAAAATCGTACTTCGGACAAGTGACATTCGTACCAAATCATATCACCACAAATGCTGGAAACAGACAGATCCAAGCACCATAGAAAAATCGGAAATATACATTCTTTCATAAAGTCGTTGAGAGCAAGGACTGCCGAATATGTGGCGAAGAATCTGAAGACAGCATACACATCGTTAGTCGCTGCCAAGGCCTCGCCGCAAAAAGACTCAGTTTACTGAGACGAGCCTTTCTCGAACCCAGCGATCTGCCCAACTTGAAGGTCAGTGATCTGTATGGACTGGTAAGCAGTACCGGGCTACTAGCAGACCACTGACCCAACCACAAAGTGGGTAGGTACAAAATATCTTATAGATCTAGAAGACATCAAGGGTTGGATACAAGCCCCCCACTCCATTTACTACTACCACTACTACTATCCGGATGTTTACAATTATAAGGCTGTCGTAAAAATTATCAAATTGTCGTAAAAAATCAGCTCGTCAAATATGGTAATTTTAGGTCTAAATTATACTACACCTTATCTGGAGTTAGCCAGGGCTCAAAATTGTGTCCTCTGATATTCAGTTTATTTGTTGATAATCTAAGTAAAATAGCCACCTCAGCGCATCGTCTAATTTTTGCTGACGACGTTAAGTTGTTTCTATGTTTTGGAGATGTGGGGGCCAGTAAGCTTGATGACGTACATTAAATCTGACGCAAGATTACTCCATTGCTGGATGTGTGTAACCTAGAGTGACTGAAATCAAGAAACAAGAAACAGTTATCACTATTGTGTAACTGTTGTTATTGTGTAACAATAACTAATTGTTATTATCATCCAACTCAGCTGATAGTCTAGTAGAAATTTGGTTTTTACTTACAGGAATTCCCAAGTGTTATAATACACAAGAATAGCATTATTTATTTTAAAAATAAAACAATTTCGGTGAGGAATTCACTTTTAATAGAGGTTTATTTCCTAATAAAAGTATGTTTTCTAACATGATATAAAAAAACAATTGTGTAAAAAAAATATCAAAATGGTTATTTTCCGCTGATTGTGAGATGCCTACAAAAACTCCATTTCGCGTTCGATGCCTACAAACTTTAGTTGCTCTGTTGGTCCATATCTGCAAATAAAAATAAATGTTATTGATGACTTTAGGTACCTTCCAATGCTTGAGGGGGAAAATAATATTTTCTTGACAATAACAGCAGCGCAATAAGTGCTCTCACATTTGCTCCATTCGGTATTCTGAAGCTCTCGTTTTTTGTCGTCTCTATGCTATCGGGGAGCTTCTGACTCTAAAGCGAGTTGCCGCGATTCGTTCCAACGCATTGTTAACATCAATTTAAATGGCGTCTCGGTCACTAGTGATTCACCGTCTTGCTCTTGCTTTGTAATAGCATTTGAAGAAATTTCGTTGTTTATAGTACAACTATTGGAAAGATGTGTTCGTTTTGTGCCCATAGAATATGTATGTTAATTTGATATATATTTAAGTTTTTCAAGAGAAATTGTTTTTTTTTAAATATATATTTTAGTGTAATCACTGCAATCTATTAGATAAACTTTAAACCCTTGACAACCAATGGCGTGAGAATTGCTAATGACATCTGCATTCATATATGGATTAACATCAATTAGCAGCGACATCAAACATTATTTAATTTTTAAAACAATATCCTAAATTAGTATTAATTACAAATTAATCAACATCAAATGTACAAGTACTGACAGACAAGACTTTTTTATTAAGAATCCCTTACTTTTTAAAGTTATTGTTTAGAAATTTAGGAAATAGCAATAGTCAATTATTGACAGAATGTAAGGCTGAGCTGATTCCCTTGATCAGTCATGCTTCTGTAGTCTATGATTTGACAGTGAACGATCGTTACCTCGATGGTGAATGGTCGTTACCGTTACCTGTTATTTTATTACATATCGATAGTGATAGCAGAACTATTCTTTTATATAAAACAAATAAGGGCTACCATTCAAAACAAATAAAGGAAATAGGGGACGCTTCAGTCTACGTAGTCCTACAGCTGTTTAAGCGATGGTGCCACTTGTTTCGTCTACAAAAAATCAGTCCTGGGCTGGGATTCCGAACCGACGACACAATATACAATTGTCATCACTCGAACGAAAGCGAACAAACTTTAACCTTACTTTTGACGATTCAAGAACTATCAAAAACTCGGCTATTAGAGTGAACGATTCGCTTCTTATTTTATCGTACGTTCGATGTAACTTCGTTAGAAGATTTTATTGCAGTGTTTTTACACGATTTGTAAAAAAATTATTACGCAGTAACTCTTCAAAAATCTCCCAAACAATGTTGATGCAGACGCAGATGAATGTCTCGCTCTTTTTGTTGATTAACGTCGATAAGTCATTTAAACGCAGTGCGATAATTCACAGTCTGTCAATATACGATAAAAGTCTTTCGATCCCGCTTCAAGTGACGACAATCGTATATCGTGTCGTCGTTTCAGAATCCCAGCCCTGGTTATTAAACCCAGTGTGTATTTTTAATATAACATGTATGGGCGGGCGGGCAATGCGACCTAGTGGTGGGTTAAGCCGCCTGGAACTTTTTTTATTTAGCTCACTGGTGATGCATGCTGCCCCACTAGAACAATAGTTGCACCCGCCGTAACATGTTAACATGACTTGATTTTTACTTGCCAGAAGCGATTGAATCTCGAGAGCATTCCTAATAGCTCTGCAGGATGGATGCGAGTAATAAATCATATTTGATGAAGGATTTTCATTTACCTGTAATCAAAGAACAATTCTTCGCCAGGTTGAATGGCTCTCTTGGCAAATATGCCTATTCTATGATCGCCGTTGACCATCATCACTTTAGCATAGCAGTTGGGGTTGATTGAGTGATTTGCAAATCGGATTTTGTTGCCTTTGCGTGTAGCATCCACCACAAAATCTGGAAGAATAAAATACACAAATTATTAATTATTTATAGGTATAGTACAAAAAATGACTCTTAAGAAGCTAGGTTGCATTTAATGATAGTATGCCTAAAACTAGCTACCGTATTGCTAGGTTTTACCTCAAAATTGCCTCAGTACACATGTTCTAAGGCTGACCAGATTTTTTTTATTTGTTTGTTTATTGTTGCGTTATATTAGTAAATGCGTATGTATAAATTAGTCATCTTTCAAATGCATGTGCAAAAGAGCCATTGTAATTTTGTACATCGTACGTTAACTACTTAGTCTAAAAGTCTGCAAAGCCTGTATACTTTGCCTATTCCCATTCCTTAATAAGTTATGGCCTCATGTCCTGGGGAATGGCGGCATATTTGGTAAGAATATTTTGAGTACCGAAAAGAGCAATTTGCAATTTGTTTACAATATCATCGCTAACATCTTGCAGACCGTATTTTTATCGAATCTGGTATCATGACAACGTATGCAGCTTATATATACCGGGGTGTCATGTATGCAAGAAAAACATCAGTACTACTCTAACAAATTGAGATGTTCAGACTCTAACAACTCTCTTGCGTACTTACAAAGCGCAACTTAGTTAGAAATAGTTTCCTGTATCAGTCCAAGCCTTTTTACAATAAGATTCCATTGTGCGTCAGGAATCTTGGAGATACCACGTCGGAGAGGAAGATGGAATATCAGAGAGTTGTAGTAGTAGATTATAATAATGTCACGCATCACAGGTAAAAGAGGTAAATTTGACCCAAAGGCATTTTCTTGGACAAGCCAGCATATGTTGATTTGGCATTCATGCTGTATCGCATCCTTGGTGGCGTTAGCCAGAAAATAATTGTGCTTAACCCGTTGAGTATGATACGACCAAATCTGGTTCTGAAACAATTATCCGTTGAGTATGATACGACCAGATCTGGTTCCGCGTTTTTTTCACTTCTTTGACGTTCTCATATTTATTCATAATTATCTAATTGTTTTACAAAATGATATTTCAATATTCTATATTCGAAATTTCAATGCAATCATTGTGCAGTTGTTCTTTTTATGATTGGTGTAGTAGTTTCGTAGTTATAGTACTTTAAGGTCGATGTCGCCGAAAACCCTGCAAAAGAGACAGATGCATCCATGAAAATACCCATTTACTCCAAGGGTTAAGGAGTTTGAGACGCCACGCATGAAGTCTTTTTATAATGAACGTTCAAGTTACTAATTCCCGAGCATGAAATAGCTCATCCTTGTTTGGACTATGCTAAAAAATATTTTCACCACATCATCTGTCAGAGCAATGGGCTAAGCGTCCTGTGGTCCAGTGAAAATTGGGACTTTCAGAATTAAGATGACTCACTCGGCCAAAATTCTGTGTCACTATAATGCTATTCCATGTGTCAGAAGATAGATCCTTAATATTGCAGAAGACAGGGGAACTTTTTATATACTATGTAAGGAATACCACCGGAAACCGGAGTAGAGAACAACAGCTTTCTCTCTACTGAGCGCGAATCTAACCAAGATGCCAAGGCAGATGCGGAGGCGTAAAGCTCGGAGGAAAGCTGTATGTATGGACCGATTGACAATTTATAGAGGCTTGAAAAATGTATAATAACGACATAAACATGTCCAGTAACTTATGAACTTACCATGATTCAAATTGAAGAGGAAACTGCACATGTACTTATCATACACTTTTCCGCGCCTGTCCGCTTCGTCCTGCGAGATTATCTCACCGCAGTATTCACTTATGAATTCATTCTTGTGCGCGGCTTCCTTCAAAAATATCCCCCATCCCGCCACATCGCTCGGCGCCAACAACAAGTGCTTGTGGAGACCCCTGAAAATATAAAGAATTTAATGTAAATAAGTGCCCGCTCGGCCGATCCAGGGATACCATCTCACCTTTGAACGCTGACATTCTTGCAGCTCAGTTGAGTGGGAGGAGGGTTATTCGCTATAAGCGGAGGTGTGATAGGAGCGGCCCCACAAGCTACACACAGATCTGGATCGCACTCACGCACTCCCAGATAACAAGGGCATTGCTTTGTATTGCACTGAGCCTTGCAACGACATCCTGGGAACCGGTTCTGACCTGGAAGAAACATAATATCGCCATTGGTACTGCAAGATGTTAAGAGGCCGTGTACGAAATCAATGTGGGCCGTGATACCTCTATAATCAATGGTATAATATAACTATAGGTAGGTAGGATTTTCGGACCGAAATAGATACGTCCACCCTTTGGAAGCGCTCGGCGGGGACTAGCTGACTTGAGGCGTGAATCGTATCATAGGCGAGTATCATAACGCGAGAATTAGATTGTTTTAAAGGACTTTATTGGCAATTTTAATTAATGTTTTGCATTTTTTTTGAGGAAATGGATTGATATTGAACTAAAGTTTATTTCTGTTGTTTTTATTTTATGAACGAGAGTTTTAAAAGGCCAAAATCAAAAGCATTTCTTCACCAATTTTCTAAAAAAATTGACAAAGTTAAATATTTTTTTTATCAACAATTTTATATGAAAGTAGTAAAAAGTGATTCACTTATTATATAGAGGATTTTCACAACAATACATTGTAATTTTTTTATACAGTTTAGATGTCAAAACGATTCGTAAATATGTTATAATCTAAACCTCTTACAGCAAAAATTCACAAACAGTCGCCGGTTGAAGGTCAATTAATCAAAATTCTATAATAATTTTCAAAAAAGTAGCTCACTCATTAGACAATAATATAGATGATCTTTTATGTTGTGCAATAAAACTTATAGAAATACAGTATTTTAACCTTAAATTCACGTCTGCAAAATTACATAAATTCACGAAATGCGCAAAATTTCGTGTACGGCCTCTTAAAAAAACTCTTTTATGGTTTTGGATGCAATATATCCAAAATTGCATTAGAGACGGCTCAGAAAAATGTCGCTTGTCTGCAACGCACAAAAAAATATATAATTGATTCATCAGGTAAAAGAATTGTATGAGGTGTTAAAAGTAAATATGAACCAACCCCAAAAACATGATTGTGAGATAATCGCATTTAAAGTTTTGACATATATAATTTGAGATGCAGAAATGGTGGTTCTAGTTTTATTTAAGAAGGAGTTGATTATTTTCCCAGAGATCAAAATCTTTAAAGAAATGAAACAAGAGATTTTGATGGCGGCCATGAGCGTCAACTTCCACATTGTGAAGGTGAACAGTGAAGCCGTTCCAGCGCAGTGTTCGAGCATAGAACTGAAGAGGAAACTGAACACTCAGCATAGAACTACCAGTGTGAGGATGTGTGTGGTCTATTGGTAAAACCGCTGTCAAGTCAAGATTTTTACTTTGGGGTCGTCCATTAATCACGTGATTTTTTAGCAACTTTTTAACCTCCACCCTCCCCCTTGGTGAAACGTAGTGAGGTGTTAGACTACCCCCACCCAAAATCAACTGTATTTTTTTGATACGAAGTATCTTTACAATTTTCAGAATATTATCTTTAACCCCTCTTATCGCAAAAAAAAATAAAAATATATATATATTAGAATTATATATACCTACACAAATTTATATAAAACCGATATGTAAACACCGCTTATATAAACAGCTATGTATTTTGCCTGGTATATAATCTAATGAAAAAAAACCAAGGATTTGCCTACTTTTTGAATAGTAACCCAAAGGTAGGGCGGTTAAATATAAAAATATATAGTACTTACAATCCCCATTGCATTGGCAAAACTTCTCACAGAAGTTTTGTGTCTGTATACAAGGACACATACTATCACAGGGCAAATTCGGATGGTCGCATGGTGAAAAATTGTACCTAAAAAGAAATGGTACTCATTAGATTAGTTTATTAAAGAACAATGCTCAAAATAGCGCTGCAAAATAAATTAATTTTCCTTTTATTCATGGGCTGCTTTTTATTCCAATTTACAAACCGCTGAAACTTTACTGTCAAATAGCCAAGATAAATAAATTATAAAATTGGATTTTTTCAGGATTGAGTCATTTGGAATATGGTATACATCAGCCTATGCCGCCTGTAATGAGCCATACTAAATTTGGAGACCGGCTGCATGTCGCCCACATATGGTGTACATAGGTATACAATAATAAAGTATCCTGTTTTTTCTTCAACATAAAATCATCTAAACAGCAACATAAAAACTATGTGTTAACAAAATTTTAATATTTTTTGGAGACCATTAATTAACCTTTAAGGTTGATGGTCAATTTCAAGACAGCCATTTTAAAAATATTTTTTGTAAAATATCTTTTTATATTACAAAAAAAAACACAAAAAGAGGGGGAAATTTAACTCCAATAGTAAATGCCAGGTGGAATGTCGCCTGCAAATATGGCTCCTGAAAATTTGACATTTGCAAATCTAGCGCCTACCCTGGAAAACCAGAGTAGGCGCTAGATTGAACCGCAGTGTGGTAGGCATAGGATATACATTATTATATTATTACTCACACATTATTGGATGTGGAATCCTTCTTCAACTGAATCTTTCGACTGTGCATGGCCCAGAGACGGTGCTTCTTCTTCTTCTTGCGCGGCGGGGTCGAATATTCGCTGGTGCCATCAGCGCTCGGTAAGTCTCGAGCGACGCGCTGACAAAACTCATAGACCTGCTGACAGGTTTTGGAAAGCATCACTTGCGCGACGGCGCAATAATTTGACAAATACACTTTGTGTAAAGCACGGAATAACGACTGATCAGAGCCGGTCCACTCGGATTCCGTGTCGTTTCCTGTTAAACCTGAAAAATATACACAATAAGAACAAAAAACACCCCAACATTGGCTTCAAATGTAAAGGAAAGACCAATAGTTCTGATTACTCGCAATAAGAAGAGTTTTATTTGTGCTTGATTTTAGACATTGTAATAATGGTTCTGATTACTCGCAATAAAAATGTAAGGGAACGCCTAAGAAGATATTTATTTGTGTTTGATTTTAGATATTGTAATAATGCTTCTGATTAATCGCAATAAAAATGTAAGGGAAAGCCCGAGGAGATATTCATTTGTGTTTCATTTTAGATATTCTAATAATGGTTCTGATTACTCGAAATAAAAATGTAAGGGAAAGACAAAGAAGATATTTATTTGTGTTTGATTTTAGATATTGTAATAATGGTTCTGATTAATCGCAATAAAAATGTAAGGGAAAGCCCGAGGAGATACTCATTTGTGTTTGATTTTAGATATTCTAATAATGGTTCTGATTACTCGCAATAAAAATGTAAGGGTCTTGAAGATATTTATTTGTGTATGATTTTAGATATTGTAATAATGTTTCCGATTACTCACAGAGTCGATACGAGAATTGAAGTTTGCAATGTGTGTGAAAATGCAAAAAAATATTGAGCAATTAGGATTCTTCACCGACATCAAAATTTTAATTGAATGCTGCCAAGTCCTCATATGAATCATATAAAATGGAAGTATGAACGCCACGAAGAAGATATAAAGAATATAGTTGAAACTTCTGAAATGTGAATCTACCGAAGGATACTTTAAAAAATTGTGAACCAACAAATTCAAATTGCTGACTAAACAAAAACCTCAAAATAGTAAGCATCAAACGTGGACATGTTAATTTAGGCCAAAAGAACCTCTAGCTTATAAATTAATAAAATAAAAATTTGAGAATAAGCAATTTGTATGAAGAATATAAATTTCATGGTACAACTTCACATCGGTGATTCTATTTATGAAGGGATGATAAGCAACCCGGTAGGAGACGGCTCCCTAAAAAGAATATAGAGAAAGAAATTACATTTCAATGCCTTTCAGCATACTGCTTTGTAGCAATACTCCTTGTATAGATAGACAAGGGGTATTGCTTCAAAGCTACTTAAGCTATATTGCTACATAAGCTAGCTGCAAGTCCGCCACAGATCAAGTCCAGTGGTACATCTAATTCGCACATATAACCAATTAAAAATAATATCAGGGAACTTTATCATAGAAAGCATCAAGAATTCATTTTTAACGTACCGATAGCTTCTTCTTGAAACAGTAAATTTGTAAGAGTTTATGAAACTCACAAAGAAAGTGTGAGCAATACATACTTTATTATGCCCAGTAGGTTATTGATTACACATACATGCATCTGCCTCTATCCTGTATACGTTATAATAAATGACATACCTAAAAGGGAATATGGAGAGTTTGTTTCGTCTTTTCCATCACCGTTGTTCCAAGTAGTCGCATTGCTGTTGCCCGCTGAAATAAAATTAATAAAAATAAATTGAATCTGGTTAAGACCAGCATAGCCCATATTTAACTTTTTTTAGATTTAGGTTTCAATATTCCGCAGATGTACATGATTATTAAATTATCAATTTTAATTTATTTTTATTAAGATTTTAATTAGGTTTTTTACATTTTAATTTATTATTATTTTAGACAAGAAGCACTCACTACACTTGATATCCTAATACTATGATAATTAGAAAACAGCGGATATAGAATATTAGCACTGCTTATCTGGCTGTTACCTAACTAAGAAGAACTTGTTTAAAAGCCAGCAGCTCTCCGAATTTAAAATCATGACATTTCAAATTTAAAAGCAACTTAGTTAACCCCTCTCCTCGCGGAATAAAATTCAGCCGTCCCATTCGCGCGCGACCTTTTCGCGCGCACAATCGACGACCTTGATAAAAACGACCATAACTTGTAAACCACTATACAGATCATAAAAAGAAGAACTGTAAAATGATCGCATTGAAATTTGACATATAAAACATTATAACCTTATCTCGTTAATCAATTAAGATAATAATGGAGACAAATTACAAATTTGGCGAAGTGAAAAAACTCGCCTATTTATCATTTCGATGTTTTTATCACAAAATACGAAAGTCTATGCGGAAATTGTATTTACAGTTATGTTCTTTATTAAATGCTTTACCAAAACCATTATTTTGTTTTACTTCTTTGCATACAAAAATATTTAGTTTTTCAGTCATAATAACTAAGAAAAATTTGATGTCTCCTCGTAAATTTTTTTTTTTTTAATTTTGTATTTCTGACTACTTAGGGACTTTATTTATATGAAATTCTTTCATAATAACTTTTCCACTACACTACACTTCTTATAAAATCATACCAGTTCTTTCAGCTTTGTCTGATATTACAGAAAAATCCAAACTTTTGCGAGTCGGTGACGAAAATTTGGCATTAACTTTGACAGGTCATAATACAAAAGTGGATAAAGTTTTTCACATATATTGTGTTATTATGTGCTTATTATATGTCTAATAACTAATTATTATACTCTAAAGAGTCACATTTCATAGAAAAACTATAGGAAATCACACTCAAAATATGGTAATTCTTCTATACTAATTACGTAAACAAATAGGTATGCGCACCCCGCGATTTCGCGAATATCGATAAAATTAGGCAGCGCGCCTGTCTATGCAATATCGCGGCGGTGCGATCTCATTTGTTTAGGCAAATTCGGAGTGTGATTTTCTAGTTTCTTCTATGAAATGTGACTGGAGTATAATAATTAGTTATTGGACATCTAATAAGCGTCAAGTTTTCAATACATTCGAAAAACTTCTAACCACTTTTGTATGCCTTTGCAATTATTATGAAATCAGACTATCGCGGTTGCTTCACATTATAGCTTTATAAACGAATTTACCGCGTGAAGTGTGTAGCACCCGACGTTTCGGCGACGTTGCCCAGGGTAGACTGGACAGCGGCGGCTGCAACGTCGCCGAAACGTTGGTGTCCAAACTTTACGTGGTAAATTCGTTTTTTAACCACATTTGTATCATGCCTTTGCAATTATTATGAAATCAAAGATTATCGCGGTTGTTTGACATTATAAATAGCTTTATAAACGAATTTACCGCGTGAACTTTGTAGCACCCGACGTTTCGGCGACGTTGCAGCCGCCGTTGTCCAGGGTAGACTGGACAGCGGCGGCTGCAACGTCACCGAAACGTCGGCTGCTATAAATTTCTGTTCGACCATTCGGCTACCCGATACCAGGAGATAGCCGGACAAAGGATGCCATGGTCCGCGATAGATTCGGTACACCGATCCATCATTAAAATTTCGTAGAAGAAAACTCAACAAACCATTTTTTTTTATTTACTAAATTTCCAGTACAAAAATTTTACAGTAAGTCATTTGATAAAAATAAAACAAACATGTCATAAAAACAAACAAAACAATTGAACCGACTAAAATAAAAACTTTTATTAGTTGGTAGGTATATTAGGTATACAATTATACGTTTCTTTATTTTTTATGCGACTTATGCTTTTTATTGGTACTAAATTTCTAGTACAAAATAGTATTTACTAAATTTCCAGTACAAAAATTTTACAGTAACAGTCATTTGATAAAAATAAAACAAACATGTCATAAAAATAAAGCCGCCCTATCGCGTACATAGCCGCGTACATAGCCGCCCTATCGCCACCGAACAGTTCCCGCGCTATGACGGATTCCGCGTCTAACGACAACTCATTCTCGTCGCCTTCGTCCGCATTCGTGCCGACGTCCCGCTGTCGACGTCTTGCTGACTCCCTAGCGCGACAATCACGACGAACCCTCTCAGTTTCACCCACCATCTCTTTCAATACAGCGGGGACGTCTTCATCGGTCTTACATACTTCTACAATTTCACCACCTTGACACCAGACATTCTCACCGACCACAGCTCGCATGGCGGCGTGCCTACCGCGTCTATATGCCCCCGGCCGTCCACCTCTGCCCGCGCCCCGCCGTGCCCCGCCGGCTACCCTCCCCCGTCGTCCGCGGCCTGCCGCGCGGCCTCCTCGGCCGGCCGTCGCGCCGCCTCCTTCGCCGCCTGGCTCGCCGCCTGCCGCGCTGCCCGGCAAGCCGCGCGTCGCTCTTTGTCGCGCGCCGGCTCTCCCGCGTCCGCTGCCCGCTGCTAGTCGCCCCGCCGCCGCCAGAGGTTGCCTGAAAATTAAAACAATATTGAATTTCAATATTGAAAGTCTGAATTTCAATTCAATTTCAAAAACCTAATTCTGTTGTAGTGATCGAAAATTTCCCCTGACCGCAAATTTCTGTTTCTTTATTCCATCCTAACTTCTAAACGCTTAGACCGATTTAGAAGTCTGCGGTATTACTAGAATCGTTATGTCATCCCGTAACAGTCCAGTGAAAAATGAATCCCCTTAGGGAATATAAAATCAATTGATACGTAGTAAAATTATTCATAAGTAGTAGAAAAGATATGTAGTAAAATTATTCATCGTAATATTCAAATTGTCGAACGGTACGCAAACCGTCCAGTAGCGCCCGGGGAAATCCACCAGGAGAAACCGATCCACTAGCCGTGAGGCCTGAGACGCAAGAGCCTTACCTGGGGTAGCCTTTCACACGAGGAGGCTACTGAATTGAGTTTCACAGAATCAAGGATCAGCAGACAAGAAGCCAACAAACTAAAAACACAAGGCAAGCTACTGGGTCGAATTATAATATTCCGATTGTAAAGTCCTCATTTGCCCAAAGGCATTTTTACTTCCTTGCGCCGAGATTTTATAATAATTTAAATGAGAGTTATAAGAATGCAAACAACTTAAATTCATTCAAAATACTTATAAAGAAGTACCTGCTTGAAAGGGGTCCAATGTATGCGGAGTCTCAATTGCTCTCGCTAATAATTTAAGTTGTTTTATTAAATTATATATTACTAACTAAACCAAATCTCGTGTATTATTTGCTATGTATTACTATATGTACTAATATATATGTAATAATATATATATGTACTAATATATGTATAAAGATATTCAAAGTATGCAGAGAATTGAGATTTCAAGTGAAATAGCCCTGTTTTCTCTTGTACGAGCTCCTTCATATATGAAATTCTCCTATCCTGACTAAAATGTATTCTCCAAAAGAAGAAGAAGAATAATAATGAGTATTCTATGTGTCTAGACCCATTTGTTAGGTCCTTATGCACTTGGTTTTAGCTAGTTTGAATCAATTTGAGGTTTATAAGTTAGAATCGGCTGGTAACATACACTTTTAAAATCTCGTGTCGGTGAATAATATTGATTTTTGATGTACTATGACACAATTCCTATATAGTGGATTATCAAAGGTGTTCTATAGTTAGAGACTTCCAGATCAATGTATGCTAATAGTTTTAAGTCACTTTTCCAATATCGGATGATGATTGCCCTGTTTTCTCTTGTACGAGCTCCTTCATATATGAAATTCTCCTATCCTGACTAAAATGTATTCTCCAAAAGAAGAAGAAGAATAATAATGAGTATTCTATGTGTCTAGACCCATTTGTTAGGTCCTTATGCACTTGGTTTTAGCTAGTTTGAATCAATTTGAGGTTTATAAGTTAGAATCGGCTGGTAACATACACTTTTAAAATCTCGTCTCGGTGAATAATATTGATTTTTGATGTACTATGACACAATTCCTATATAGTGGATTATCAAAGGTGTTCTATAGTTAGAGACTTCCAGATCAATGTATGCTAATAGTTTTAAGTCACTTTTCCAATATCGGATGATGATTGCCCTGTTTTCTCTTGTACGAACTCCTTCATATATGAAATTCTCCTATCCTGACTAAAATGTATTCTCCAAAAGAAGAAGAAGAATAATAATGAGTATTCTATGTGTCTAGACCCATTTGTTAGGTCCTTATGCACTTGGTTTTAGCTAGTTTGAATCAATTTGAGGTTTATAAGTTAGAATCGGCTGGTAACATACACTTTTAAAATCTCGTCTCGGTGAATAATATTGATTTTTGATGTACTATGACACAATTCCTATATAGTGGATTATCAAAGGTGTTCTATAGTTAGAGACTTCCAGATCAATGTATGCTAATAGTTTTAAGTCACTTTTCCAATATCGGATGATGATCGACGGCAGAATTACTAACTAATACCAAATCTCGTGTATTATTTGCTATGTATATATATGTGTAGGTATGTATATATATATATATTCTTATGTATTATGCAATGCAACTTAACCCTTGGAGTAAATGGGTATTTTCATGGATGCATCTGTCTCTTTTGCAGGATTTTCGGCGACATCGACCTTAAAGTACTATAACTACGAAACTACTACACCAATCATAAAAAGAACAACTGCACAATGATTGCATTGAAATTTCGAATATAGAATATTGAAATATCATTTTGTAAAACAATTAGATAATTATAAATAAATATGAGAACGTCAAAGAAGTGAAAAAAACGCGGAACCAGATCTGGTCGTATCATACTCAAGGGATAATTGTTTCAGAACCAGATTTGGTCGTATCATACTCAAGGGGTTAAGTTCATAATATCAAAAGAGTCAGCTCGTCGATACAATTAAACAAAAATCAGCATCCCTAGATACGGGTCTCTGACCTAGTTAGGAATGCGGTTAAACATTTTCACCATAGGATGTGCTCAATCTCTCCCAACTCAACCATATTATGTAAATGGTGTTTATATGACGTATTATATGAAGTTATTGTAAATTAATAAAATAAAATAAAATAACTGAATAGGTGTTGAATCGTGTTGAACCAATCAGAGTTTACCTACAATTGATCTTTTGGCCCGAGCTAAACGAAAGCGTTCGCTACCGGAAAGCTGCATAGTTGGACGGTGTCGACTGCAACGGGCGAACCCGTCACCCCAGACTGGTATAACGATATGTGATCGTTATACCAGTCTGCCCTGTCTACCCTGGACAACGGCGGCTGCAACGTCACCGAAACGTCGGCTGCTACAAATTTCACGCGGTAAATTCGTTTTCTATCCTATTTATAATGTCAAACAACCGCGATAGTCTTCGATTTTATATGGTCGAATAGAGTCGTCAACTACAACGGGCGAGCCCGTCACCTCAGGAAGTTTTAACGTATAGTCATTCTATCTCTCGTGAAGTGAGCGCAGAAGACTTGGACAAAACAGTCCACCATCAAGCTCCGCCACATGCCCGTAAGAAAGAAAAATTAATAAATACAGACCTTAGAGTACTTGGCGGCGAAAGCCAGACAGGGGACGCAGAGCGCGAACGCAGCGGCGATCTCTGAAAGGTAACAAACAAAATACTGCTTAGTAGGATCGTCGATAATCTGACCGTCCTTAGAAGAATTGGTGTATTCGTTGAAAAATGAATCCCCTTAGGGAATATAAAAGCAGTTGATACGTAGTAAAATTATTCATAAGTAGTAGAAAAGATATGTAGTAAAATTATTCATCGTAATATTCAAATTGTCGAACGGTACGCAAACCGTCCAGTAGCGCCCGGGGAAATCCACCAGGAGAAACCGATCCACTAGCCGTGAGGCCTGAGACGCAAGAGCATTACCTGGGGTAGCCTTTCACACGAGGAGGCTACTGAATAGGCGTTGAATCGTGTTGAACCGATCAGAGGTTTACCTACAATTGATCTTTTGGCCCGAGCTAAACGAAAGCGTTCGCTACCGGAAAGCTGCATAGTTGGACGGTGTCGACTACAACGGGCGAACCCGTCACCCCAGGCCGGTATAACGATATCTGATCGTTCTTTCAGCCGCGGGATGAGCGTAGAAGACTCAGCAGTAGAAGACCCACCGGGCAGTTGACTCAGCGGGCAGACCGAGCGCCTTCGCTACCAGTTACTGCCCGATTTATTCAGTATCCCGACTGGTTACAGGTTCGAAGTCGCTCTAGTGATCCTCTCCCTTGTCTTGCGGTGATCGGTGTGTACCGAATCTATCGCGGACCATGGCATCCTTTGTCCGGCTATCTCCTGGTATCGGGTAGCCGAATGGTCGAATAGAGTCGTCAACTACAACGGGCGAGCCCGTCACCTCAGGAAGTTTTAACGTATAGTCATTGTATCTCTCGTGAAGTGAGCGCAGAAGACTTGGACAAAACAGTCCACCATCAAGCTCCGCCACATGCCCGTAAGAAAGAAAAATTAATAAATACAGACCTTAGAGTACTTGGCGGCGAAAGCCAGACAGGGGACGCAGAGCGCGAACGCAGCGGCGATCTCTGAAAGGTAACAAACAAAATACTGCTTAGTAGGATCGTCGATAATCTGACCGTCCTTAGAAGAATTGGTGTATTCGTTGAAAAATGAATCCCCTTAGGGAATATAAAAGCAGTTGATACGTAGTAAATTTATTCATAAGTAGTAGAAAAGATATGTAGTAAAATTATTCATCGTAATATTCAAATTGTCGAACGGTACGCAAACCGTCCAGTAGCGCCCGGGGAAATCCACCAGGAGAAACCGATCCACTAGCCGTGAGGCCTGAGACGCAAGAGCATTACCTGGGGTAGCCTTTCACACGAGGAGGCTACTGAATAGGCGTTGAATCGTGTTGAACCGATCAGAGGTTTACCTACAATTGATCTTTTGGCCCGAGCTAAACGAAAGCGTTCGCTACCGGAAAGCTGCATAGTTGGACGGTGTCGACTACAACGGGCGAACCCGTCACCCCAGGCTGGTATAACGATCTTACACCGCATGGTGAGACACAGTCCAGATTTCCTCAGTAAATAAGCCCAAATTGAAAAAAAGTTGTATGTTATTTTAAGCTGCATTTTAGTTTTCCTATAAAACCCGATATTCAAATAACCAAATTTCTCAAAAATAAAAATATCGAAAAAAAAAATTTTTTTTCCGTATTTTTTTGTTGTTTCATATCGATAGAAATCCAAGCCTTCTCTACACACATTGAAAAATCTCGGTTTTTGCCGCCAAGATATAAACTATGAAAACGTGGTTGCATTTGTAAACGACGTGTAAATATCAAAATACATCTAATTCCTTGAGTATATACCTCCTATATTGAATAATAACGATTTTATAAGCGAAATAAACCAATATTATCACTACATTCGCCTGATTTCATTCGTTTCGAAAATATTTTCGCTGCGACGCCATCGAGAATGCGATACGTCACTTCACAAATTTACTAAAAACTAAGTGAAAAAAAGGAAATGGCCTTCTCCAATCGGTAATTATCATTCCTACACAATTTTAGAATGCATATAACTCACTTTTACGGGTAAAATCCAACTAAAAACACTTAAAATCACAATAATTGTAGCGCGCCGCTTAGCACTCGTTCGGCGCTTTGTGTCGCTGTCAACAGTGGAAAGTTCCACGACGTTTGGAGTGTTGCAATATCTCATACAGCTTTTATCGCATGATACTATCGTAGAATTTAATAGTAACGAATCTTTGGCTATTTTCTGGCATCATACGATAAAATAAAGAAGCCCGTTCTATTTTTAAATGGATTTTTTCGCAAACGGCCCCCATCGCGTCCCCAAATGGACGCCTTTCATTTCAGTGTATTAAAACTTGCATCCCCAAAAGGACGCCTTTCATTTGAAGGGTTAATAATGTTTTTTTCGATGATAATCTAAAATTGTAATATCTAAATCGTCAAAAAAACGATAATAACCTATGAATATAAGTAGTAAATATTTATCATAATATAAAGGTATATATAAATTTAAAATAAATAATGAAAACAATATATAATTATGCATAATTTATATAGATGTCTGAAAGCAGTGTCTACTAGTGTCAAGTGTTTGCATTTTTAATACATTTGTCAATAATCGAGTTATAATTATCTTCGGGGATTAATAAACGTTCCTTTATGGTTTCGTACAGGATATAAAATATACTAGGTGCTGTATATATAATACTGAACTTACAACTAGCTACAACAGCTGTATATACAACTTTGAATAAAAGTTGTTTGCATTCGCGGTGTTTATTGTAATAGCCTGGGAAAGTAATAGTAAATTAAAAAAAAATTAAATCGTTATTTTGGATATGGCTGTTGCATCCCAAGATCTCAAAAAAAACTGTACAACAATATGACTCAACGATCAGTACAAAAATCATGATTTTACGATTTTGTTCTTTGGTGACTGATGCCCATAATGGTCAAAAAATAATGATAATATTTTTTTTTAACTCTTTTTTTGCATACATTTAAAAAAAGAGGACAGCTTATATTTATAGCAAATATGCATAACCTTTGATATAATATCGATAAGCATAACATAATAGAGTTAAAAACAAACAAGTACAAAGTACTAATTTATGACCAGGAGGCATTTGGAAAGAAGGAATGAAGGAAAAAAAGAAAACTGATTACTGATCTGATATGAGGAAGATAGTAATCAGTACAGAAATTGAGTTCTTTATGTTAACCAGTAGACCATTCCGAAGCCTCGCAGAATGCACGCTAAAAAATAAGAAGACAATGACCCAAAGCGAAACAGGAGCACAGTATAATAACACCCAGTAAGTTCACTCAAGTGCTACAAGGCAATGCGGGAAGAGGGTGCGACGGAAGTGGGGCGAGGGGTAAGTCATGTTGCGTCCTTAGGCCCATAGTTACGGCGCTGTGGGCTGTGACGCGCTATGGGTGTAGTTTGTGCCCTCTCTTACGTTGGGTGTCGGGTTACTGTTTTGTGCAGATTTACGAGTCGACGCCGTATGGTATTCTCAGAACAAATCGGTAGCATAATAGCATCTGTGTCGCCGGGGCACCGTAAATGTGGCCGGGACGATGCATCAAGAAGAAGACGAGTAATCATATTACGATTTGTGGTAGCCCTTAAGATTCCTGACGTCACTTGCTTCGATCTCAATTTTGTTCTAAGAGAAGCTACTGTCTGGTATACTGTAAAAGGAGCGAAAGTAGGTGAACAATTCTCCTTTGGCATATGGGCAACCACTTCAAATTCAGACACATTGTCATATTTGCGTAGACTAATGATGAATCATATACAAACATTCTGCAAACGTTCCTGCTTATCCAGCAGTTCTTCAAACAGATAGAGGTAAGCCATATCCGCATAGTCCAGTATTGGCATAAGGAGTGATTACGCAAGGTTTCTGTTGGTATCCATAAAAGACGACTCTTTGCAGACTGATGTAAATGCTTGAATTAAATTTTACCTTTGCCAAATTTGTTGCTGTCGTTGCTATCCTCCGAGCTTGCTTCATTTCCTGAGTCTGTAATGGGTTGTCCAGTTTTCTTCTCCTTTAGTTTTGAAGAGTTATTTTCACTGTCATTTTCTTCCCCTAATTGCTCCAGTGCTAATTTTTCCTTCATTCCATCCTGTTAGTATATAAAACAGTAATTGATTGAATAGTGTGTTAGAACAAGGCTGTATGTTACAATGTTTCCAAAAATGAACTAATGGCGCAGAAAATCTATACGGAGCTCTCTGCTTCGTGTAGCTATTATTCAATTTTCACACGACGTTATAGTAGTTCAAAGAACATCATACATTTGAACAGCGATGGTGAGCGACAAGGATGTATTGACTCGCAAAGATATTCAAATAAACTGAGAAAATGGAACAATGTGAAGAAGTGGAAGGATATTAACTATTGAAAAGTGATTTAAGCAATAGGCTGTCTCCTGATAACTTACAAACGCTATGTTTTTTTAAAAATAAAAATATAACTATTGTTAATTTCAACTACAGGTCTTAACTTTTATGTAACTACCCAATAAAACTCAAAATACATAAAACTGTTCCATTTCAAAAATGCGCGGTAACAAAAAGGTTATATACGAGGGCGGGTCAATAAGTCGTGAGTTTTTGAATTAAACACATGTTTTTGGATAAAAAAATATTTTATTTTTCAACATAGTCTCCTTTGAGTTGGTCTAACGTTTCTCCAATTTTTTTATCCCTTCCAAAAAATAAGATCTGTTGAGGTCTTCCAAATAGGTTTTTGTTTGTGAGATGATTTCATCTTTGGAGTCAAGTCTCTTTCCGCCGAGCCATTTCTTCAGGTTTGGGAACAAGAAATAGTCACTCGGGGCTAAATTCGGAGAATAGGGTGGATGAGGGAGCAATTCGTAGCCCGAGTCATGAATTTTTGCCATGGAAACTGCACATGTGTGCACCCTTGCATTATCCTGGTGGAAAAGAACATTTTTCTTGGTCAAATTCGATCGTTTTTTTTTCTTCAAATCTTCATTAAATCAACCCAATAAGTTGGAATAATATTCGCCATTGATTGTTTTACCCTTTTGAAGGTAATCAATGTGGATTATACTGCGTGCATCCCAAAAAACGGTCGCCATGACTTTATTGGCTGACAAACCCACCTTGGCCTTTTTTGGCGCCGTTTCACCCAGAGAAACCCACTGTTTTGATTGCTGTTTGGTCTCTGGTGTGTTGTGGTGGATCCAAGTTTTGTCCACGGTTACGAAACGGCGCAAAAACTCATCCATATTGCGGTTGAACAGCGCCAAACCCTCATGCGAAGTTGTCACACGAATGGGTTTGTGGTCGATTGTGAGCAAACGCGGCACCCATCTTGCGGATAGCTTTCTCATACCCAAATGATCATTCAAAATGGTAACTACTGAGCCATGTGAGATGCCTATGGTTTCCACAATCTCTCTCACTTTCAATCTTCGATCGGCCAACACCATATTGTGAATTTTTTCAATTGTTTCGGGTGTAGAGACCTCAACTGGGCGCCCAGAAAGTTCGGCATCTTCGTGCTTGTACGGCCACAACGAAATTCAGTAAACCACTTCTTTACCATTGAAATTGATGGTGCAGTGATATTGATAGTATTTATCGAGCTTAGCTTTGGTTTGAGTGATGGTTTTTTTCCGCAAAAAATAATGCTTAAGGAGCACACATTTATTTTTTTCCATTTTCTTCTCAAAACACGCGGTAGTCTGCTATCAATGGCTGTCATACACAAACTAAATGACGCAGCTTGTTCAAATTTTGACAGGATTCAACTGACAGTTGCCTACTGACAGGATCAGTGTTGCCCTTTCAGTTAAGAGGCGGGAAATTCAAAAAGTCACGGACCTTTTGACCCACCCTCGTAACAAAAATGTAAGGTAACAAAAACACACATACAAAATATAATAAGATTCCCGTGGGTATGAATAATATGGCATGGAAGCTATCTGCTGTGCAAGTCATATTTTACAGTTTTATACAGGCCGAATGAATTATATCAGAACTGTTGCAGTATCAGAATAAGAACCGTAATCGGTGATTATTTATCAAAATAATCGGAATCGGAAAACCAATAGTCATTAAGGCTTTCAATCGTAATGACTATTGGTTTTCTACGGTTTTGACGTTCTGAATCTTTTTAAATATGGCTAAGTACACGAAAACATATTAAAATATAATATTTGCAGTGAAAATAGTAATTAAAGATAGTAAATTATGATATAGTCACTGGACACACCATGTTGGTCATTAACAGAGCGGTAATGAAATAATAAGACACATTACAGAGGTCAACCAACATATCACAGTATTTCCCCCCCATATACTGCTGACAAACTCAGGCATTCTTAGGAATAAATAGTTTGTACTCACACAGCTTATCTACATTATCATTTGGGTTTTCGTTTAAACAGTTATTAAAAATACAATGCCTGGATGTGTTTGGTGCCCTAGGGCAGGGCAGTGTTTCCCAATTAGTGGTATGCGTACCCTTAGGGGCAATCTCTTGACTAAGTTGTTTCAGAGTTGTGCAAAGAAAAACGTGAACATTTGTCACATTAAACTTATTTTCACCATCATCAACTGTATTTTGATACTAATATTTATAAAAATACTACTAAATATTTAAAAAAAACTGATTTCATTTTTTATTTAAAATTCCTGCAATAAGGGGGGGGGGGAATATGCGAGTTTGAGGTCTTTCTTGAAGTAGTGTGACGGGCCACCCCTCACCAGACTCCAAGTTGTTTGATGTGAGGAGGTGGTGTCAACTTGCGGGTTATCTCCGTATTAACCCTTCAAGCCCCGCAGCTTCGATATCGAAGTCAACTGAACGCGTCCAGGAAGTGATTTGATTGGGTTTTTCGAGTCGTTCCATATTCAATTGCATTTTATTTAAATGCACGATGATACAAATATCATCGTGCATTTAAATAAAATACAACTGCATACGGAATGACACCAAAAACCCAATCAAATCACTTTTTCTGGACGCGTTCAATTGACTTCGATATCGAAGTCGCGAGGCTGGAAGGGTTAAAAGTCGATTGAATGTATATCAGAAGGTATTTATTGTATCAGAAGGAATTTATAGTAATTTATATTGCCATTTTGTTAACGCCTCCCGAATATGCTAGGGGTTGACGCGAATGCGGTGGCTATCTGCCTGAAGTTATGAGGGTGCATGGATAACGATTATAGTTTGTGCTCAGAGTATCTTGTACTTGACACGGGAACCACTGCCCTAGAGGATATAAGATAATTAGCCATATTTAATAGGACATAACCCAGAAATGGCTCATAATTGAGATCAGTCGTTCAAGTAATAAATGTTCTAAATAAAGAGTTCTTTCTAATGGTATATGGTTTACAGCTATTGGAAAAGTGGGCCCAAAATGCCCATTCTCTTTAGTGTAAAATCTTACCAAGTGCATGTAGCAATGTGGTCCGCACGGTTCAGAAAACGGCTTCAAATCAGGCCCCTTCCTCCTCTGTAGATTGGGCCCAGGATGGCAAGCTTGCAATCCTGGGAAGGAATCGTGTCGGGTGTTAATAAATTATTGTCTCGGTCGTTTCCATTTGAGCCGCTACAACCTGCAATGGGGCTAGTAATACCGTAGATAAAACATCTTCGATATTGCCAGCCTGAATCTCTACCACCTAACGATTTTTTTAAAAATGGTGTATAAGTATACCATATAAAAGTAATTGAAAAGTGCTTGAAGCTTTATTAGTTGAAAATTTGAATCATGATACAGTATTATGCAAAATTTATGTGATAATGTAAATGGAGAAAAAAATAATTGGTACACTTTGTTTTAGTGGAATGTTTTTTAAAAACTATAAATTACTTTTAGCTCCCTCTTGCGGTGAATGTAAAATTATAAAAGTTTAGATTTTTAAAAAGCTACCATGCAAATATCTAACAATAAATGAAACCTGCGGGTGAAACAGAAGTCGATGAATTTCTAATAACTACGATCCACATATATTTAGTAAACTGAATAAAACTGCTTGAAATAAAACACCGATGGCGATGAAAAAATTATTGTCGAAGATGAGATGAAAACTACGGCGACACAGGGTGTAAAATGGAAAAGCAGCGGGTTAAGCGCTTGCGGAAAAATGGCCAGAATGAAAAAATATGTCCAAACGCCATCTAGCGGCTAGATGCAGAACGATCCAGCAATGATGAGAATGAGATGAAATGATGCAAAGAGCTAAACTTCAACGGTCTTACCTGCCTCCTGGCTCCCTG
Organism: Micropterix aruncella; assembly: GCA_944548615.1. NCBI lineage: Eukaryota > Metazoa > Arthropoda > Insecta > Lepidoptera > Micropterigidae > Micropterix > Micropterix aruncella. The sequence goes on along the minus strand of OX155960.1, from coordinate 29,326,162 downwards.
AGAGCAAAGAGAACATTATGAGCTGGGTAAAAACATTGTAACGGATGGTAAATTGTTGCTAAATTACTTTTATATCGAAGCCATGATGCTTATAGTCGAAATGTAAAAGGGCTATAAATCTAAATTAAGGAACTCAAATGGACACAAAAGGCAATGAGCTACAGAGTGCTCAAAATAAGTAAAGATCAGATAGTTGCAACTCCTCAATCACAACATAAAAGTAAGAAGATATTGAGCTTAATTCTACATCTAAAAAAATCATGGAACTATTTCAATCAAACAGTTCACCATTTTAATTGAAAGAAAGCATATCCTTACCGCATAGAATTAGATGCTACTTTTCCCAATGTTTCGGTAAGTTAAATTTTCAATCTTCACTTGGGACAATAAGAGTGCCGGAAACTCAATTCCTGAGGCCCGTGAAAGATGTACTGCCATTGCTAACCCCTGGTGTGTACAAAATTAAGTGTAGCTGCAAGCTGTCATATCGGGTAGACGAAACACCCCATTATGACTCGAGATATGGAACACATTAAGATGGTGAAACACATCCAGTGAGAAAAATCAGCAATCTGCAAACCCATTTTGGTCGGTGGAACGAACCATTGGTTGCAGTTTCATCGAATTATGCTCTTGAAAGGATTTTATTTCCCACAAAAAATCAAAGAGCAATCAAAATCAGAACGCCAAGCTTCAATTGAGATAAAGGTTTCAAACTTTCCACCACATGGAACCCTCTAATAAATAGGTTCTCATCGTCGACCCCTAACAACAAGAACGTTAAGCAAGACATAGTGAGTTATGTGTGCATAGACGATTTTCAAAATTGCAGCAAAATATTTATCGCTACAATCTGTGCCAGCTGGAGTCGCGGCAGTAGAAATTGAACTACCCGCCCCAACACCCAATGAACGCAGTGTCGATACGCAGCATATGCGTCATTATCCCCGTGAAGACGGCAAATGTAACTTTGCTGAAACGTCAGAAAAACTATCGTCTATTTTGTCACAAATGAAATTGAGCCCAATTTATATGATAACGGTTATCGACAATTGGACCTCCAGACCTCAGACCACTCAACGTGCCCGATATGCAAATAAAATAAAGAAATAAACGATGTTCATTATACAAGTTGTTTTATTTATATTTGAAACTAGAGTGCCCTTATTGAAAGACCCGTTATTTGGCGACATGACTAGATGCATCAGACATTGTCATACTGATCACAAATGAATTAAGAAAAAACTACTATCTTAAGTATCTTGACATATTTTAAGAATTGCCAGAGTGATTACACGAATCCAGAAAATACCCATTCCAAAATTCGACAATAAGAAGTCCTCCAGACGCTATCGATTATTTCAGACATTCAAACTTCTTTCACTCACGATATAAGAAATAAAAAGTAGATATTTGCAACAGATTTCATTATCCAATTATAATACTTACGATGCAAAAAGCAATCATATTTAAAACAACGCCTGCAGAAAAGCGTATGAAACGAGTGCATGGTCTGTTCGCGGGACACATTTTCTGCCAGCATTCCATCAATATTGGGCGTGCACTCGGGTGGAAGAGCATTTGGATCGCTTCTAGATGTGAGTTCTATATACCTAAAAAAATAAAAGCAAATGTAAGAAAAATAAACTTACTAGGTAGGTATTTTAAATGGGTGGAAGCTAAGAAAAAAAACTTACTTCTCCCGTAGTTCCTCGGGTGTACCCTTATCGGGGAACTGGGAACTAATCGCCTGGAATATAGCAAAAATTGGGAACATTTTGTCTGCAGATTTTGTGGTTTCCTTCGAGGATTTTTCGGCTTTTTCTTCTTTGACCTTCTCTTTAGAGTCGGTGTCTGGTACATCTTTAGAATTTCTTATCTCCTTTTGATCCTTGGATACTTTGTCCTCATTGACATCATCCTTTGTTTGAAAGTTTACCAGCGCATGAACTAAATCAACGAAAATATGGTCGTCGATGAATCCGCCTTCCTTATCGCCTGGAATAATCACAGAAAACAGTTAATGACAGACGATACGGTAGGATCACTTTAAGATGTTCATGCATAATCTGGCTCACAAAATAACGAGATATCTATATAAATATCAAAATATCGATATATCTATATAAATATCAATATTGGTCCGGTATATATCAAGAAAGTGAATGTCAGCTACTTAGGTGCCAGTAGAGAATGTCTCACACTATCGATGATATTTTGAGTAGTGAACATATTCGAGTGAAGAATCATCAATAACTCCAAAACTAGATAACACATTTTAAAAAATCATTGCTATTTCTATGGATATTCTAAATAACTAGTAATTCTAAGAATTTTATCAGAAAAGTTTGTAAACAAGGAAGATATAATAAAAAATATTTTTTGGTTAAACTCGATGTTTTAAAATCCTAATATCTCAAAAGTAAATGTGGGTTTGCTCAGTTCCTTCCAAGGCAACGATATATGGAATAAATATTGATACATATCATGATAACTATCAATGATAGAATACAAAATAAGCATTGTGCCATGCGCAACTTTATAACAACTCTTAATTTACAATTACTAAGCAACAGAACTATATAACTATCTCGGATAAACCTAAAGAAATAGAAGATCTCAATGTTTGAAACAAACACAAAAAAATCTAAACAAACCATGAACTTTCCCATCATAATTCTTGAGCAGTTCTTCGATGAATGTCCCGTCTTTATCCAGTATTTCGTCGCCCATATAGGGAATATTGTGTAAAACTGTTTCATCCTCAACCATAAAATTCTGCTGAGTCGGTGCCCACGTATACATAGTGGGAGTAGGATTTACGGCATTTATAGTCACAACCGGAACTTGCTGCACTGTACCTATAAATACAAATACACAATGTCATTGAGTGGTTTCTTTTCAGTTGTCTTAAAGATACTTATAATGGATGGAATTTAATTGACATTCGAGATATGGCTCTGATTATGTATTTATCACAATTCACCACAAAAGGAAATTAAAATTGACCCTATTGAATATCAGAAAATTTGTATGTAAAAACAAAATATTATAGACTTTGAAAAGATTAACCCGTTGAGTATGAGTCAACCAAATCTGGTCGCGAAACAATTATCCGTTGAGTACGAGTCGACCAAATCTGGTCGCGCGTTTTTTTCACTTCTTTGACGTTCTCATATTTATTCATAATTATCTAATTGTTTTACAAAATGATATTTCAATATCCTATATTCGAGATTTCAATGCAATCATTGTGCAGTTGTTCTTTTTATGATTGGTGCAGTAGTTTCGTAGTTATAGTACTTTAAGTCGATGTCGCCGAAAATCCTGCAAAAGAGACAGATGCATCCATGAAAATACCCATTTACTCCAAGGGTTAAAAGGTAACAGTGGTACAATGTGACTGTTGCTAAAAATCATGGTCGCTCAAAATCAGTCTGATCCTTGCAGGAAAATCATTCTCTATCTTCTACTTCTTAGTGCCACAATGTTACAGGGCTATTGTGGTGATCATGATGATATAAAAACATAACATTTTTTTTCCTGGTTATTACCAATTATTATTTTAAATCACCAGAGACGTTAAAGCTGCTATTTAATTCATATGTAAGAAGCTAACTAGTTCGTCTCAGTCATCTGAAATCCACAGTATACAACCTCTGTCCAGAAAGTTCTGTGAATGTCATCATAGTACACACATGGGTAAGAGTAGTAAACTGGCGCATCCCGCGCTGGACAGGTCGAGACTGTTGTGAACCAGATCCCGAGCGGTGGCACTGCGAGTGTACAACCTTCATCCCAAAAAAAACGGACTGATTTAAAATAGAAGATTTTAATGGGTCCACCTATTGTTGGAAAGTTACGTCCTGGACTGACGTCATGTCAAAGTTTCATTGAATTCCAATATACCTAATCAAACAAAGTTATTGCATCGAATGCGTTAGCATATTTTGCGAATCGATACAAAAATGTATTTTGAACAAAGAGCTGCGATCAAGTTTTGTTTTAAACTCGGTAAATCCAGAACTGAAACTATTTTTATTATAACAAAAAAATACCCTTCTCTTAAAATTTAATTACCACACAACTTAAAGCTTCCCAAACATTCTCGAAATGAGAACAAAGAAAAACTAAACAAATCTTCTTCAAAGGCCGCAATATCGTTTGCTTTTTGAAGCCATGCTTAAATTTGAGTATGCGTCAGTTTTCTATCCGTAGTTTTACTAGAAATAAAAAGTCCAAATATGCAATTATTATTTGTAATAAACGTCTACAGAACTAAAAACCATAGTAAATAAATTAAAACAAAGAATTGAATACAAAAAGTAGCGACAAATAAATAAAATATAAATTAAAAAACATTTAAAAAATACTTTCGTAACAGGTCGCGCTGGATACATACATAAGTAGACCATGAAGCTTATAACCATTTCATCAGACACGTCCGCATATGCACCAACCAAACTGAGCTATGAGCGCGTCTAATGAGATTTAAGTACACGGGAGTCCCAAGATCCACGCTTATGCAGTTCCAAAAGGAGGGTTATTTTCAGGCTTTTTTCAATGACTGCGTATTTTTGATAAAAGTATCATAAAACAACAATCTCAGACGATTTTTTTTTTCGAATTTCAGGCGAAATTCTCCAAAAAAATCATCTGACGATGTCATCATACTTTAATCAAAAATACGCAGTCATTGAAAAAAGCCTGCAAATTATCCTCCTTTTGGAATATTGCCATTATGTTTTTTAAAAATAGTTTCTGTTAAAATAGGCCGTCATTAAAAAACAAAACACAAAAATCCAAGTTTTCTATTACATTAGAGTAACTGTTATCGATGTTTAAAACTTCTTCACTTAAAAATTGGCAGCTTTCAATTGGTACCACTGCCATGCTTTGCAGAACTAGTAATAGGTCATTTTGGAAAAGACTGTTTTCCAAAACGGCCTTTTGCGTACGCGCCGCATCGTATTGAATGTCGTGCAAATTTTAAACGCGTATATAAGGGAATTTATGGAGTGTAGTGTATATATCAGGTATTGCTACCAGTTCTACATAGTAGATTTTTTAGCATCACCCGACTATATTCACCACACTGATTTCGAAACAAAATGGCCAGTTTGTTGATATATTATATGCAAACTTTAAATGCTTATATCTCTCTTATTTATTGAGTCCGACTAAATATTCTTGCAGTTTCGGAATCAGCGTGGAGAATATATTCAGGTGACATCAAAAAATCTACAATATAGAAGTGATAGCAATACCTAATATATACCGAAAATCTATTGGAATTATTGCAGTATAGGAACCTTTCTCAGAAATCGAAAAAATAAAGAAATACTACTAGATTCGATCATTGTAATGCTAAATGTGAAAGAAAAAAGCTTCAGACGCGTAAAATTTCAGGACCAAATTAACATACAAAAAAAAAAGTTTTTTTAAACTCAGTTTTTAAAGTTGTTTAAAAAACTGGAATAACTGCAGTATATGAACCTCTCACCAAAAAAAATAATATAGACTAATAGATTGTAGCATTTTAATGCTAAATCTGGAAGAAAATTGTGTCGGTCGCTCTAAATAAGCGAGATATAGGCATTCAAAGTTTAAATTTTATATGTAAACAAATAGGCCAAAATGGGCCAAAATAAAATTCACCACTCTAATTCCGAATCTTCCATAATTTTTATTTGATCTCAATAAATAAGCGAGATATAGGCGTTTAAATTTTTCATCCCAATGTCAACAAAGTTGCAGCCATTTTGTTTGTACATACCGTGTTGGACACTTTCGAGTATATCGTAATATCGATAACAATTAGCGATATTACAGAAATTATGACAATTTTGACAGTTTTTAGATTAATCGAAATATTTTGGAAAAAAAAACGATTGGAAAAATACATATTTTCGCGAAACTTAAAAAAGGGCACTATTTTCGATGTCTTTTCAATGACTTAGCATAACGATGACAGATGATATCCTGAAATGTCGTTTGTTTCAGGTTACCTTTAGTCATCAATACATCAAGTCATTTCGTAAAATCTACGAAAATCATCCAATTGTTTTAGATGATCGCTAATACATGGTGTTAATTTGATATTGAAGAAATTTAGTTTGTTTCAGGTTACCTTTTGTCATCATCACCAAAGTAGATTTGTAAAAACCTCGAAAAAAATCCGAATTATCGCTAACACATTGTCATGTTAACATCAATAGCGCAGGCAAAAAGTTTTTTTCGAATTTTGCGCGAAATTCGAAAAAAACTTTTTGCCTGCGGTGTTAATTTGATATTGAAAACATTTTTTTTGTTTAAGGTTATCTTCTGTCATTATCACCAAAGTCATTTAGTAAAAACCTTGAAAAAAATGAAATATCGCTAACACATTGTCACGTTAACATCAATGCGCCGCAGACAATTTTTTTTTTTCGAATTTCGCGCGAAATTCGAAAAAAAAATTTTGCTTGCGGTGATATTCAAATATTTAGGAATTTTATATTGTTTCAGGATACCTTTTGTTATCAAAAGGCAGTCATTGAAAAAACCCTCGAAAATAGTCTATTTTTTTTTAATATCGCACATGTTTTTTCACGACCATGCCATCATTTTTGTAACATCGCGAATTGTTATCAATATTAGAGAACTCGCGATATATAGACTATATTCCGACACTACTTCTGAAGCAATATGGCCGTCTTTTTGACGTTTAGTATGCAAACTTTAGATGCCTATATATCGCTTATTTATTGAGATCGACAAAAGATTATTGCAGATTCGGAATCTGCGTGGCGCATATAGTCCGGTGACGTTTAAAATAAAAAATCCAGGAGAGGTTCCTAAACTGCAGTTATACCAAAAAACTAATCTAACCTACCGCCAAATAGGTGTTTAACCTATTAACCTACCAAAATGTATGGATTTGACGCTTCTTTGAATGCCTATATCTCGCTTATTTATTGAGACCGAATAAAGATTATTGCAGATTCGGAATCAGTGTGGTGAATATAGTCTGGTGACGTAAAAAAATCAACAATCTAGGAGAGGTTCCTATACTGCAATAATTTCCTAATGTGCATTAGGTTTACATAATAGACCGCGCGACCACTGCAGGGTTAAGTGAATACCCCAATACACTCAAGCGTGGACTCCACAAATTATACTATCAATAACCTATTCCATTCCAATTACTCACCATCGCTGCCCACGGATTCGGCCTTCTTCATGAGAAGCTCGTGCAGTGGCTCATGCAGCGACTCCGGCCAAAAAGGCTTTTTCTTCAACTGATTCTTTTTATCATCGGCCGCGTCCTGCTCCTTCAGAGCATCCAGTGTTTCGGATATCCCTTGAAAGTTTCTCGTCCATGCCACTTTCACCTCATCGGCGCGTTTAAATCTCTGAAATCATAAACACATCGGAGAAAAAACGTTTGAGCCTCTACATTTCTAAAAAAACATACCTTCATTTGCCGAATCCGCATATATTCTGACTTCACCCGCTTTTTCCATTCTAGCAGAGCTTTGTGTTTCGACATTTTCAATCAGAAATCGGCGAAATATCACCAACAAACGTAAACAACGCCGCTTCTGGCAGCCGGCACCGCTCACCACTAACAAATTTCCGCTTCCGCTTTTTGACAGCTACCGAGCCAAGATGGCTGTGCAGTGTGCAGCTGTCGGATATGCACCCACCGAATTCGCACGAGCGCCACTATTGTAGCACTGGTTGAAGTTGCACCCCGCTGGGTCTCACATACGTATAACTCAATCTCACCTATCCGATTTTTAGTCGCATTTTGAAAATTTAAATACTGTGTTATTTCTATTAGTAGTAAAATTCTGTAGTAAATTTAAATACTATCCTACTACTATTATAAACGCGAAAGTTTGTAAGAATGTATGTATGGATGTTTGTTACTCTTTCACGCAAAAACTACTGAGTGGATTTTGACGAAACTTTACAATAATATAGGTTACACATCAGAATAACACATAGGCTATAATTTATAAAGATATATAGTTTTCTATCATCATTGTCACACTTTTCCATCACCACGCGGGTGAAACCGCGGGGCGCAGCTAGTAGTACCTATATAAAAATTTATAATCTGTAGACGGAATTATATGCGCGCTTGTTACTTTTTAAGTATGTCGATTTGCACACCAACTCGGTCGGGCGTAACAGCGATAATGAGAGAGTACCTAGCATGATCAGTGAGTAGAGCTAAAAGCTGAATTCAGCGAAAACGGAATCACTTCATTCATTCACTTTATTCCTGAGTTTATCTACCAATTTAAAACAACCTTTGTACATAAGCACAACTACCGCGGCCATATCATCGATTTTAAACAACGAGCAAATATTCGATATGTAAATAGCCTAGAAAGCAACTTTTCTTTTTACTCTACGGTGCTCAGTAGGTACTCCACATTGGTTCCTAATGGTTCCCTGCAGCGTGGGCTGTGCTAGACTTCTGTACCTATTTCTCAACTCATGGGTTTAACTTCTATATGGTTATACCTAGCCCCCTCGTAGAGGGACATAACCTGTCAGGGCCGCTGTGAGCTTCTGCCACGGCTGTAGGGAATCCCTGCAGTCGGAGGCGGTTGGGATCAGAAGATCGCGGATTCGGGGAAATACCTCGGGCGGAACTAGGCCGTTTGCGTACCAGGCTTTGTGAGGCCGCTTACGCAATCCAGCGAATAACCAGGGAGGCCAGCTAGATGATTTTATAACTTTGGAGTTCTCTATCGCCTTCGTTTCCGCGCTGATTTACCGAACTAAAACCGGTTATAGTTCGCTAAAGTTATAAACGCTAAAGTTAAAAAATCTGGCTGGAGATGTATGTTTCCTTCTATGACAGCTGGGGTAGTTGTCGACCTGACCTCATCCATGAAGCGATCCGTTGGCCACCTGAACCCGAGTGACCATGCGATATATTCAAACTGAATAACCGCTTACGCCACGTAGAGGCCGCGCAAACGACCTCGAATCTGGCGGTGAACGTTGAATTCCGGTTAGTAAGGGCATGAGGCTCGCCCTCTGGTTTAACTTCCCAGTGCCAAGCGGTTAGACGTTGGCCTCTTATGGGCTTGTTGGCGGAGCTAGACGGTGGACTGTGTTGTCCGTAAGTCTTTGCGTAATCCCCACGGATGAAAGAATGATTATATATTGTTCGCTCATTGCAGGTTAGCAGCTCTAAATACTCCACATTCTCGAACACAGACTCTCAAAATAGAATTCTGAGAATACACAAATGAATAATGAAACCCAGCCGAAAAATCGCCAGATGATTCAGATCTTGATGGTGATCCAAAACACTAATTTACATATTCAACAACTGTATCAAAACTTCCAGATTCAATGAGGACCTTCTCTAAATTCAATGAAGATGGCAAAAATCCCGCCAGTTCGTAAAAAATGCGATAAAACCAATCCCAAAAATTACAGAACAGTTGTGTCATCTAATTTCAAAATCCTTCAGATCCAGATAGACATATTTTTCAGTAGAATCATTTTTCTTTTAATAATAGTTACATATTAAATATGTTATAAAGGGCAATGGGTAATTTCATAACAACTTGCGAAGTATGTTGTAACACCTTGACACATTATAACAAACGAAAGCTTATTGCAAATGTAACATTTCATTACAAAGCAGCTAATGGCTGTTATTGTAATGAAATGTTACATAGCAGCGGTATATGGCTGAAAAAAAAACATGATGATGTACAATGCATCATAAATGGTTAAACGTAATTCACTCAATTCAGTAGACATTTTTTAATCCAAGATTCAATTGACGTCATGACATCAGCAAAATTATCTATTTGCCTGATGGCATTCAAAGAATTGATAAATTCGTCTTTTAAAGGTGTTTTTCTTAGATGCAAATAATTAATGTATGAAAATAGCGTCTTTAAAAAATAATTCACGCGAACAATCCCCTTCCTAGGCAACAAGCATAAAGACTTGTTTTTTTGGCATGTTAATTAGAGAGTAATTAACATGCTAAAAGACATTTAGCATGTTAATTACTCTCGTCGATCGTATGATAAAAAAGCGCATACATTTAGCATGGTAATTACTCTCGTCGATCGTATCAACGATGACCCATATTTTATTAATTAAATTGTCCAAATATTAACACTGTGTTTATTGTACCATATGTACGCCAAGATAACAACTATTAAAGTGTTCCATTTAAAGGGTATTTTAATGGTATCAATTTATCAATATTTTTTTAAAATTATTATTAAGGTAACATACAGCTGTTACAATAAATTTGGTACTAAATTATTAAGTTAAAAAAATAAAGCTAATTACATGTTTCCACTTAAACATTCATAATTTAAACACACAATTTTTTCTTGGAGAATAAATACACATAGGGAGAGGTGGGATCTGGGAAGAAAGGAGTCATAATAAGTAAATAAAATTTTATGTAAATACACGTTCCATAATATAGTCATACCTACATATTATTTAAAGATATTCTTGAATAAATATTATTTATAATATATTATATATTGCGATTACAATGATAAATCAACACCGTCATTAATAATTGTTTTTCATGAGCGAATGATGACGTATTGAATACGTCAATATCGCCTAGCTGCGTATTACAAATTGTACATACCCTATACATGAAACAGTTTTGTGCATAATTAGTACTAACCTGCGGAAGGTGAAATAACTCCGTTTGGCGAGTGAGTCGCGATGGTACACGGAAAGATACAATTACAAGAAGATCAGAACAATCACTGTAACCTGTCAATAATTTATGGAAAAACACCACGTCTGCGCATTTTCTTCTTGATTGTAAGGATTGAAGCCCATGAAAGGTAGCTGCTTCGTTGTAATTGGGAAAGGACAAAAAGGAGCGATAATTCAAATGTTTCAGGAACACATTTTGAATAGGTACGTTCAATTCTCTTTGCGTGAACATTATATATTTTTCTTGATTATTTACATAACCGTACCTTTGAGCACTTCAATTAATAGCTCTTTTTCTTGATTATTTATTTCTTTTTGTATCTACTAATTTTTATAATAGTCTGTCTGTCTTGTCAATCATATTTTGTTATAATTGTTTGATTTTTATTAAATAATTAGGTAGGTATGCTGTTATTGATTGGTCTTAAATTATCACTTATTCCGCATAATTTATTATGACTATTTTGTATAACTACGCTATATTTTGTTACACATGTGATTATATTTCAGTCCCCTTATTTTCTATTTTTTTGCCGATTGGTTTGGCCGCCATTTCGGTTTTGTTGTCATCTGTCAATTTAAATTTGACACTCCTGGAGAGTGGTCGATAACAATTTATCATGGAGCATCTAACACCCGCGATGAAGGACGTATCCAGGAGGGTGGGGGGACACAGGGATCGCTTCCCCCCCCCCCCCCCCAAAGTTTTTGAGTAAAAAAAAGTTGAGTTTTTTTTTGAATCAGGGACAATCCGCGATTTAAGTATCTAGTGTCAGGCACGTATCCAGGAGGAGGGATAGTTGGGATTTATCCCCCGGAAAACTGGTGTATTTCGGTTTCACTGTACGGGCAAATTCAAGTTTGGTGGGTGCCGCACTCGTTATTTCAATGAATGTCCCCCCTCCCAAAATCAATGAATGCCCCCCCCCCCCGAAACTGAAGTCTGGATACGTGCCTGCCCGCAACAACGTGTTGGAGTTATTCAATCACTTTATTTAAATAATTGTTCAATTGAGAATATCCGCATGAAATTGTACGTTTTGATAAATTACCTAGCTAGGTATACCTATCTATTGGCTCTCACGATCCCCTAATTTGATTGTCCCCGATTCTTTCCTGTAGCGATACTTTAAGAGAAAGATGTACACCAACAAACCAACCACAATACCAATATTTAAGAACAACATTCGAAAATAAATTACTGAAATAACACCAGAAGTCTGCGAGAATGTTATGAATAAGTTAATAGTAAAAACACATTTTTTAAAACAAACCTATAATAAAATGCTCTGTCCCGAGCCAACCCTGGGTGCAGCAGCGTCATAGTGGAACGTAGAACGGGCTTAAATAAATGCTATACAGAATTTCGTGTTTGTACTGTTGACCGTTGAGGATGCCCCTCGTTGAAAGCCAACCTTTGGTGCAGCAGCCCTGTAGCGCTGAAACTTAGAAAGGGCTATCATAATTGAAAGCG